>JADDOH010007128.1:0-57096 GCA_016648135.1 Agrypnia vestita
AAACATGTGAAATAAGTCCCAAACATATGACTTTCAATGATATTTAACTTTAAAATATACACACATATTTTAAAATAACTCATACGTGTCATATGACATGGTGTCATATGACATGGTGTCACATGACATTGTGTCATATAAAATGGTGGCATATGGCATGGTGAAGATTTTCAGAGGATGATAAGAATTTTAAAATGAAATTTGATGATGATGAAAATGAAGTTAAATGAATTATGAAATAAGAATAGCAGTGACTTGATTATGAAAAAGGTTTAATAATTTTTTTTTGTTATTTATTTTTACTGTATCCATTTTAAGATAATTCAGTTCAATTTCACAACAATGTTTAAATTAAAATCAATCACAAAGATATACACACAAAAGTTTTAGAGATTTATTGCCCAAAATAATGTTAAAATTCAATCGTTATTAGAATTATCTATGTATCATTCTTATAAGACTGCATTGTATTGCTTTACCCGGCATAGATAAATTGTCCAAAAAATCTCTCTAGACAACACCCACATATCGACTTAACATAAATGTCCTTACTATTCCAGATTATATTCCAGATTAAACCTTCATTTGACTTTCATTTTCTCTAAATACATAAATTCTTACAGAATTCTATCCTTTGTGAATCATGCACTGTTTAAAAGACTTATTCGAAATTGAGCTGTTCAACTTCGAAACTATATACATGAAACTTCGAGGCAAAAGTTTTACAAGCGTTCGTTATTGGCAAACCACCCTATACGTGGTACAAAGTTTTGTATGGGATATACGGTAAATTATGTAAGCGTAAGACTGAATACAGTGTATTCTGGGAATTTATGTACAGCACCTACATGATATTAACCTTATCAAAAAACATATTTATTAACTGCAATCTTTTATGAATTATTGTAAATTTAAATATGATTTTTTGTTTAATTTAATTAATAATAATGAAACGAGATTTTAATTCTTTAGTTTTATTAATAATAATGAAACAAGTATAAGCTTAGAAGAGAAAGAGAAGATCATAGAATTTGAAAATGAAGAAATTTTATGACCCTTCAGATATCCTAAGGAAGGTAAAAGCGAGGAGACTGCAGTGATCGGAACCTGTAGCGATAGTATCTGAGCTCTGTAATATGCAGAGCTCAGATACTATCGCTACAGGTTTCATACACAAGCCAACTGTATCTCGTTCCGAGGGAAGATCTAGACCTAACAGGGTAGTAATTTCAAGACAGACCCTACAAGGAGTAGGCGATAGCCCAGCAGACTGGACCATAGCCTGGATATCGCCAAAGAGGTAGAGTACGGTAGAGGTACGGATTATATGTAAATAAAATATGTTCTCAAAATCGTACCCTACATACTCAAAAAAGGTACTCTACAAACCAGGAGACAGAACTATGGGGACGCTGCCAATGATGTTAACAGGCTTAATTTTCATTTTCTTATTTTGTGATTTATTTATTACATTTTTCTTTAAAACATCTTTTTTATTTTCTAATTTACTTATTTTTCTTCTGATTACATATAGTATTTTCTTATATATCAACTTATGACTTTATGTATTTATACTGTAAATTTTTAATTTTTTTTAATTGTATTTCTTTTTCAAATTAATATATAGTGAAATATAGGTATTTGATAGCTATGCTACTTGTGTTTTATGTGATTTAAAAGTCCAAATGATGGCGTTTTTTATAAATAAATAAACTAAATGAATGAACTTCTAATTCATAGTCTAATTAGATACACTATTATTATCTCCATAGTATTCTTTTTGTATGAATATTGTAATATAATATTCATAAAATTTTTCGCTCGAAATGTAACAGATTTATTTATCCATCAATCTGGATAAAATATGTATACATAAAAGCATAAACATAAACACTACATAAACACTCAAATATATTATTTGGTAATCACTTCTTGTTTCGGTTTGATATTTGCGAATCCTTGACCATTGGCGTCAGGACCCCCCCCCCCCTTAAAACCATAGCTTTTTATTGGTCAACATTAAGTTCCCACCAAATATCGATCGCCATTTCCGGAAGCATTCTCGTCACCGTCGGGTGATTTTCCATATCGTTGGATATTATCTTCGGCTTCCGACCATCATCGGATGTTGTGAAAAGGTGTCGCCAAATTATCAACTTTAAGCTCATTGTTATCTTATTTAGAGAAAGAAGAAGATTCTTATTCTCTTCCATATCCTATACAGTTTTCACACACATGTACCATCCATCTCCCTTTCTTTTTTATGTAATTTTCAACCCCCATCCCTGCTGTCAAGCGCAAGTCACCGGGGTCACCCGGTGACTTGCGCCAGGATTGGATAGTATTAAAATAAAAACAAAGATTTACATTAATATCCTACATTATTATCTTAATACAACATCTGTGATATAATATTTTTATTTTCGATACAATCACATGAAAAAGTTGGAAAAATTTAGTGGTTTGACAAATCAAAGTGTTCACTCGGTAATATAAAATGTGTTAGATCAGGCAGATATAACAAATCACAGAAATTATAAAATTTGCCTAGAAATTAAAGTATTCAAAAAGTAATAATGTAACCATACCCATAAAATAGCTGAGAATATATAATTTACACCGCGCTACGTCATATAAAAAACTCAAAAACTATACATAGTACATAATTAACAAATTTTGTACGAGATACGAGATAATGGCTGGAGAAATTAAAGTTTCAAGATATGCTGCCCATGTCTGTCTGAAACGCATGTTTCGATGGTTCGTATCTCCCTCAGATAGAAGATTTGAAAACATCACTATCTCGGACCTAAGATGTGCCTCTAGAGAAGAATTAGATCATAAATCTCATAATATAGGGAAAGGTTGCTGGAAATCTGGTGCCTGGCAGAAGGGAAACGTCTTGCCTGAAGAAGTTGAGGTAATCTTTTAGCCATTGTAATTAAAGTGATGATAAACATCACGATAGCCAAAAATGATTGACTAGAAAAGGCCTGAGAAGAAAGAATTGCTATTTTTATTATTTATCAAATACATGGCAAGTGTTGCAAACAAAATATTCAAGTTCTTAGGATTTCAGAATATTCTGGTTTGAGTTTTCTAGGATATTCTTCCGTGTTTCTACGACTTTCCTGGCACACGTCTGATGTGGGTTATAAGTATCAATGCTGTAGTCAAGTCAGTACCTAACGACATGGAATACATAAACATACTTTTTATATGTATGTATGTTCTAAGAACACAGTTATTGGATTTTGTCCCCAGAGGGATGATATATAATAAATAATGTGTGGATTTTCTTACGATGGAAAAGGTAAACGTTGCATTGTGATCACTTAAGCCAGCTCATGCAGGTTGTAAGTCCTGGATCATCGTATAAAAAGAATTTCACACACGTTTATTATATTTATAGCTTCGTCTCTGTGAAAATTCTATTATTTATCTTAATTACAGCACACTTTGTTTTTGATTGCTGGTATTTAGCACAGCGGTAATACGGTACTTAAAGTCAATACTTAACCACAATATCATCAGCTCTGATGACGGACTCTGCAATGGACTCCCAAACGTCAATCAGAAAGGTCGAATTAATACGGCAGAATATCCCAGAAAACTCAAACCGGAATATTATTTAACATACGATTTATATTCTTCCAAATCAATTTCCTTCCTCGCTAACTGATTAATTTAATATACTTATCTTATTACCATTTAAATGAATTATCCATTGACAAAATCTAAAACCCTTTGCATAATTTGTTTATCATTGTTAAATTTTTAGTAAAATAAGGGTTATAATTATAAATCTTACAAAACAATGTATCATTTCATTTAATCTAACTTATAACATTTATTTTAGTATTAGAAGGCGCGTAATGAAAATTCTCTTAGCGCTTAATGAAACAATGATATTCCACTCCAAAATGCTAATGACATTTTAAATATTTAATAAATGTGTTCTACAAGGGTCAATTATTTAATTCCAAATGTTATGCTTACAACTTGACATAATTACGATTTTATTATAATGTTAAAATTAATTTAATGTGGTTTCGCCAATATTTTGATGGGGGAAACTAATACAAAAGCGGTTTTTGGTTGAATTGGACATCGATGGTATGAAAATGTACCTACCTTTCTCCTATTTTTTTCCCGTCTTAGCGCTTGTTCAGACACAGCGGGAACCGTGCCGATTCAGAATCGCATGAGATCCGTGCGGGTCTCATTTACCTAGGTTTGTATGTGATCGTTCACACACAGCGGTTAGTCAACCGCTGCGGTGCCCGCAACCCAACCGCTAGAAAATAGACCCGCACGGCGCCCGCACGATCCTATTACAATGGGGCCTTACGAGAGCGTTCAGTCGCGTTGCGGGCACCGCACGGTTTCATGTCACAACAGGAGCACGCGTGGATTATATTCTCTTTTCTATGGTTATGGATCGCTTTGACACTGAATTTTTTATTGATGAAGTGGAGAAAAGACCTGTAATATGGTAGAAAAGACCTGTAATAGTGTGAGGATTACTCAAATGTGCCAAGAACCAAGCTTGGCAGGAGTTGGTGGAGATATTTGGAAATGGTAGAAAAAAATAGTATTTTAGAGAAGTAGGTATTTATTCACCAAAAATGAACTGACAGAATGATATTTATGTGTCTTGCCATGAAACACGGCCGTCGTTAACAAAGTAATGAGCGAATATATCTCTGATATTCAAAGATGGAGAACGGCACCAGAACTGTCAAACTGACGTTTATTTTCGCGCGCACAAATCGCTTATTAACCGCGGCTGTGTGAACAGATGACACAAATCGCGTGTTTTGAAACGCGATTCTGAAACTGAACGGTTCCCGCTGTGTCTGAACAAGAGCTTAATCATTTAATCCGTTTCTCATATACTTTTCAGAGGTTAAGTGCAAAATATGTGAAAAGTAAGATTAATGTTTGATCATGAATATTATGTCGTTTCAAGTTTTTTAAAATGTATTCTTTATTTTGTGCAATATATAGTGAATATATAAAAATGTATTTCTGTCTGTGGTTATTTATGTTCATACATGTTTTGGGAATCTTCATGTTTGAGTCCGATGTTAATTTATGTTTAATTACTAGATCTAAAAATGTGCCCATTCACTTTATGAAAGCCACTTGTATTATTGTGAGTGATACCCTCTGTAATACTCGTACGTAAATTGTGTAGTGGTATTCCTATTTTAAAGCTACTCCATTGCCCACTTCAGTATCACACTGGTAGTCGCGCGGAGCGGTCGTTTCTTTGTGTAATATTTTTTATTTAAAGATTCAGTGATTGCAAGATCACGATACGGTGACCACAGACTTAAATCAATTTAATATAAATTTAGATAAGGATTCGAAATTTAGATGAGACCAATGTTAATTTATGTTTGATTACTAGATCTAAAAATGTGGCCATTCACTTTATGAAAGCCACTTGTATTATTGTGAGTGACATCCTTTGTAATACTCGTGCGTAAATTGTGTAGTGGTATTCCTATTTTAAAGACACTCCATTGTTCACTTCAGTATCACACTGCCAGTCACGCGGAGCGGTCGTTTCTTTGTTTAATATTTTTTATTTAAAGATTCAGTGATTGCAAGATCACGATACGGTGACCACAGACTTAAATCAATTTAATATAAATTTAGATGAGGATTCAAAGTCCGATGCAGACGACAATATTTTATATTATTGATTAAAATTAATTATAAGACTTTTAAAACATTTAATTATACCTGCTTATATATAATTTATTATAAACTAGCTATAACCCATCAAAATGACGTGTTTTTGCAATATATTTCGGCAGCCAGCTTATGCTGGGAGAACAGCGCTATTTAGAGGAGCGTCTTGATAACGTTAGTAATGGACATTATTAAAAAGAGAATTTTGCTTTTTTGCTTCTTAAACCTCATTATAATATTATATCATATTATTGTTTAAGCATTCTGGTATCGTTGGTGGCGGACATTGTTACGTAGAAAATTATATATTTCGATTAATGATAAATACCAATGACATATACGATATAGTGTACCCGTAGTATCGATTCACTTATTAGTTTTAATTTTCAATAAGCTGAAATATAAAAAAAATGTAATTTAGAATATTTTATTTAAAATAGCGTATAACTTGTCAGTCTTTTCATTTTATTTAATAAAATTTTTGAAATCATATTATTTTCGAAAACGAATTTTTTTTTATAGTATTTGTACCTATGTTTATTTTAGGTTTAGAAATTTAAATAATATTTATATTTATTTTTTGCGTCTGTCATTTACTCAAAAAAAAAATGTAACGAGTTTATAAAAAAGCACTGTTCCTCACACTAATGCTTTCCAAAAGTAAACGGACTCAACCTCTATATTGAAATTGTTATCATTTCAAAACTGGAAAGAAATTCGTGTTTAGGTATGTTATAAAATTATATATTATATATAAACTACGTTAACGTATGCCTTTAGTTTCCGATATCTTCTAATACCCATGATCAGGATATCAATTTTCGAATTCCGCGGATATTCAGGGTCTTCCGGAATACTTACAGAAAATATTTGAATACGTACTCAAAATAAATAAATATTTGGGAAATGGTTATATTGCCGACAAAGTAAATTTGAAATTTCAATTCCACTTTACCAACGAAACATTAAATAATTTTATGTTGGAAATTTCAATTTCTGCACGGTACAAGTCATTTTTTACCCCAGAGTTTTGCCTCTCACAAAAAATATTACTTTTGATCTCTTTTTAGAAATTTATCCAAATCCGAAAAAAATATATTTATTTTCTTTTGGTTTACACGTCAAAAAAAAAATTCATAAAATTCCAATGAAATGATAAGAGAAATGTACATCTATTTTTTATAACTTACTTATATTTTTTCTTGCAATAATAGACTTATTTATGTTTCATATTTTAAACAATACAACTAGAAAAACTTAATTTTTCACACAGCGCTATTATTTGATATTCGTGACGTCATTTTGGCACAGAAAGCGATTTTATGGAAGATTGTTTTTTTTTATGTGGCAACACTGATTTTTCAGTATTAAAATTTAATCTCCAAAATACCCGTTACCTTTCGTTTCAAACACTACTCACCTTTTCGTTGTTGAACTGAGAGGTCAGATATTCTCGCTTACTGACTTGTAAATTTTTTTCTCTCGTCTCGGTAATAAGTGTGCATATAGATGTTCTCGTCTCGTCCAACCGAGTTATTTAAGTGATTGGTGGAGTGACAGATAAAGGAGCGCCAAGGGACAATAAGATTAGTCGAAAAAGACTACACTCGTCTCGTCATTCCCTCTTAACCTTTCATCTTTCTAATCCCATTCCCCTCATATATTACCCCTTAATATCAACGTGTGCGGCGAATCACGTCGCATACAGCTATTTTTCCCATGACATATTCATCCATCTGCTCATTTATATATTTGCCTCGGTCGTTAAAAAATATCCCTTTACATGCACGAAATAAATGTATTTATGTATATTTACTCTCGTCGCATGTTCCGCTTACCGTAGTTTCCTTACATTCCCCTTTCTCACGATATCTAGGAAGTCAGTTATTTTCCTTGAACTTTCAAATCCTATTTCACCTCCATACATTATACGGTATTCATACGTATTAAACCGTGAATTGCATAACAATATTATACACTGCCTCACATACATCTATTTAATATCCAATATCGAAACAATTTATCAGGCGTGAAAATAAAATTTCATCCGGCGTAAAATTGCTAACCACACATCAACTCACCTTATTTTCATGGTTGAATAAATGTGAGTGCAAAGATAGAAATAGACGGATATTTCTATTACATCCCATTCTTACTAATACTCTTGTTTCCATGCGTATTTTTCTTATTTTAACATGTTTACTTTTAGCACCTAAAATTCTTGTACCACTACTTTATTGTCCTTACGATATATTCTACTCAATGCTTTAT
This sequence comes from Agrypnia vestita, assembly GCA_016648135.1. Lineage (NCBI taxonomy): Eukaryota > Metazoa > Arthropoda > Insecta > Trichoptera > Phryganeidae > Agrypnia > Agrypnia vestita. The sequence continues at coordinate 7,975 of JADDOH010007128.1, forward strand.
TTCAGTGTCTTTTTCCTGCGTTTAATTTCTTCCCGATATACTATAACTTTTTTTCATATTTATTTTAGTAATAATAATTTTTTGTCTTTGCAATTAACTTCTTTTATAATTTTTTTTTTCTTTATTAAAATTTTTATAAATAGATACTTATTCTTTATAAATCGACATGTAAAATAACTGTCATTTTGGAAGGGCTAGTATATTTTATTTTTATAAAAACTACATTGTACCTCTGTTAAAAACATTATCTACTAAATGTACATTGATATATTTCTTTGCATGTACCTATGTATTATATATATTATTTAAAAAAAAACAGTTACATATCTATAACACTTGTGACATTTTTCGGTTCCATACACATGTTTAAACTTTCATGGGAGTGTAAAAAATTTTTAAAAAATCCATCAAAATAAAATAATGTATTTATATATATAGTATGTAAAATATTAGAGAAATTTAAATATTAATAAAAAAAATGTATAATTTTTTCAACAATATCAAAATTGCTTTGTGGTAGTATTCTCATCTTTATAAATAAAAATCAATCTCTAAATGTATTGCTAAGCGCAAAACTTGAGAACGGCTGGACCAATTCGGAAATTTTTTTTTTCAAATATTCGTTGAAGTCCAAGGAAGGTTTCTTTGAAGATAAAAATTGCCCGGAAAAAGTGTAAAACCTCCATTTTTTATTTTTCGTCGAGAAAGCTTGAGCACAATACTTCGATATTTCATTATGTATTCGAGTTTCAAATTTAAAACAAGTATTAAATTTTTATGTTTTTTTTTTCTTTATTTGTGAGTAAAAACTCGCTGATATTATTTAAAATTTTAAATGTTTGAACTGTTTGGAACAGAAATGTTAATTATGTTTTTATATATTGTTTTATAACGGGAAATTTTCATACAAATGTTGCATTTTACATTCATATTATCGAGAATAGTTACGGAGCACAAATTAAAAAAATAATATTGTGTTATTTTATTATTAGTGTTATTTTCTTCGTTGTTTTCAAATCATTGCTTCTCTACCGACAAAAAGTTCCTCTATTTAATTTTGATAGAACAATCACTAACTTTTTTTCATCAACATAAACAGTTGATTACATGATTCAAAACTGCACTGGATATCTGATAAACACAAATTTGTAATCAGAGCTGATAAAAATCCTGTTAGCCAGTGTACGAGGCGTTGATATCAATTGAGGATATGTGCTTGATGAAGTCAAACAAAGTATTATCCCAAGTAGGAATGGACGCAATCAAATGCCGATTCACGACTCTTTTAATCGAGAGTTGCAATGCGAAAAACTGTATGATCTCGATGTTTTCAGAGAATCAGTTCGAATAAATCTTCTGCAAAAGTATAATATATTTGATGACGTCTGTCGGATCAGCTAGTTATTAATAAAAATGAAAGGCAATGTACGAAATTACTTTTCATTGAATAATCAACATGTCCTGGGACCAATGGTTCCTTCTTCAGGGTGCATACTGTATTTTAAAATTACAATTGGAAGAATAGGCATCATAAAAAACAAGAAATAAATATAAGAAACTTGACAACTAATTGTTGAACTAAAGTAAAAACAAATTTAAAAAATTTGTTTATTTAGAATGTTTTAATTATTTTTTATAATTTTTTAACTGTAATATTATTAAAGGAAAAAGTTAATATTATGTAAAATCTGTAAACAGTCTCGTTTTCAAAAGTTGATAAAAAAATTCAAAATATTTAATGTTTTTCATAAATCTTATATTCAAATTTACTTAAAACTTTATATCACACATTTTTAATTTTGCAGCAAATAAAATGTCTATCATCGAAATTTTTTATTTCAAATTTTAACAGTTTGTGATCCCCGCGCTGGACGCATAAAACGTGAACGAGTTATTGCGAATGAAAAAAATATACGAGGTCCAAAATCCGCTTCGAATTTATTTCGATGAAAACGGCCTTTGTCCACCATTTATTACCTAGGACCACTGCGTCACTCGAATATTTATTACAATTGATATATCGAAACTTCAAAAAAATCATTTGCAAATAACTGATCAGTTTTTAATATACTTACGTACTTCCGTAGACATAATACTTTAAGGCGATTGTCTGTCAATGTGAGCAAAATTCAACACATTTTCTCATACCTTCTCTTGCATTTTGCACATTTTGGTAAAGAAAGGTATTAATTTTTTTTTATTAGGTTCCATATACTTTAAATACGTAACTCACTTACTTGGGCAGAGATGATAGAACGCCATATTCCCCTATCGTGACACTCTATTTTTGCTTTGCTACATTCATACATCTCTTCATGCATGCTCTACGGTTGTTGAGGCTTTTAACAGGGCCATCCTCCAATACGTGCAGGTCTTTCACGAACGCCCTCTATTTCTGTTATTTTCAACACTTGCCCTATACACGTATATCTTCCTAAAATGACACAAACTAAATTATTTAATCAATATAAATAAATTACCCAACCAACGACGCTTTTAATTGCTCTACTTTTTGGGTTTTATATGACTGTATATACTTGTGAAATATATTTTTTCAGTAATTTAGAACCATTAACTAATTACGCTATAGCAGCCTTGTACATTTTCATGAATATATCGACCGTATCTGGAAGTCTAATTATTTTTAATTGATTAAAATATTTATATGATCCATTTTTAAAGCCACACCCTTTTTCAGGTACGGTAAGCATAAATTTATTTGTGTTAATGCCGCTAGGGGATGCCAGAATTAACCGTTTTAATTCATTTTTAATTTTTGGACACATTTTATACAATATTCATATAATATATTCAAGAACTATTTCTTATTGCGAAGTTGCAATTTTTCAAAACACATTTTCTTCATTATTAATACATCGCTGGTTTAGAGATTTATTAATTCAGTAAATAATTTAGTTTGTCATTTTAGGATATACGTTTAAGGATGTTAAAATATATGGAACCTAAATAAGTTGTGGCCAAGGCTCGATATGCGCTGTAGAACCATTGAGGAAGAAGAAATAAATTCTAATTTGATATTTTTCTGTGCAAAAAAAGATATGAAAAAAGGTAGTGAATTTCGCTTACATTGCCAGACAACACAGTGTTTTTTCGCAAAGAAAAAGCTCCCGTTTCGGAACGAATGTAGGTGTCAGACAATTGCCTCACATACGTGGTATTTCCATTTTGTCACCCGAATCTGAAGACAGACTGACGGGGTCTATCTATCTCGAGGGCCCCTTTATCTTACCCTTGTTGTGTCAGATAGTTTACACTTTCTCATATAGTTGAATGTCCATTTACCTCAATACAGAACTGTCCTGAAAAAAAAACGATTCAAGAGTATGCAAAGTTAAGAGGATACGCCTCTTCTAAGCCCGACATTAATCAATCAGGAGTTTAGCGGCATTTCTCCACGGCGACGGCGGAAGAGCTCCATAGCCATGGACATGACGCGACCATTTTTTTGTTTTCAAAAATTTTCCATTGAAATAATACTTTTATATGTAAGTGCCTATAATTAAATTCAAAATATTAATCATATCCTTGTATGAAATAACCAAAATCCCAGTGGTGGACAGTAAACTACTGATAAAAATGAAATATCTCTTACCTTAGCGGATCGAGTGACAAACTTCAATAAGGGGGACTCTAGGCATAGTGTCCCTATACATACATATAGATCTAGATAGAGGTGGCATGGAAACGTCATGTAAATACCAGAGGGATCATTACTAGTTTGTCCTATGGGATTCTCTGTAGACAGGGGAGCCAGTGGGTCACATTAATTTTGAGTTGGAATACGTTGCAACAAAAACTTTATAAATACAGATTACTGAGTTTCCATTGATCATATAGCACTGTAACAGAAGCTCTAGCAAATCAGGGAAAAATGATAGCGCCGGGAGATTTAACGCCGACGCTACTAAACAAGCTGGTGAAAACATTAAATATCTCACCTGCAATGATTTTTTAAACATTATAATAAGGAATGTGAGGTATGATTAACGCGATCGTCTAGCAGAATGAGCAAATTTCATCATTTTTCTCATATCTTCTCTTGCGTTTTTTATCACATTTTTGTAGGTAAATATCTCATTATAAAAATTATTCATGAAGTTACATATATTTTAAATACGAATATTTTATTAAAATGTCACAAACTAAATTATATAATTGATTAATAAATTACCAAACCTTCGATGTTTTAAAAATGAAGAAAATTGCTCCACTCTGTGGGCCTTTTATGACTGAACGGCGTGTCGAGATTTCTTTTTTATTCAATAATATTACAAAGTAAAAAATTATCTTCAATTTATTACAATTATAGCAAAATCTGTTCGTTTTTTTACTTGCAATTTATGTTTTAAAAAATACTGTTTTTTAAAAATATTATATTTTTTGTGGGTTTTTTCAGCTCTTTTTACATGGTTGCCAACTTTTTTTACTTCAATAGTCAAAATAATAGATATTATAATTTTATAATAAAAACAAAAAGAAATTAAAATCTTGGTTGATATTCCTGATTTTAGATATTTAATTATTTTAGGTATTTATGACACAATACGCAGTGCCTTGATTAAATAGCTAAAATCGGAAATCGAGAATATTTTTTTGATTTTTTTTGTATTAATTTTAAAATAATAATGTCTATTCCTTTAATTAGTTAAAGAAAAAAAATTATAAACTATCTATAAAGGATTGAAAAAAACACACAAAAAATTAAAATAATTAAAAAAACAGTGTTTTTTAAAACATTAATTGCATATAAACATACTAACAGATTTTGCAAATAATTGTAACAAATTTAAGATAAACGTTTACTTTGTAATATTATTGAATAAAAAACACACCTTAAAAGGCCGTTCAGTCATAAAAGGCCCACAAAGTGGAGCAATTTTCTTCATTTTTAAAACATCGAAGGTTTTGTAATTTATTAATCAATCATATAATTCAGTTTCTGAAATTTTAATAAAATATTCGTATTTAGAATAAACGTAACCTGATGAATAAATTTAAAAATGAGATATTTCCATACAAAAATGTGATTAAAAACTTAAGAGAAGATATGAGAAAAAATGGTGAAATTTGCTCACTCTGCTAGACGATCGCCTTGGAGTATATTAGATTCAGATTAAGGACTTATATTACACTCATTTGACATATAAAAGGATTGAAACAACTGATATTTTATACAAACCGTATGTTTGTTAAGTTATAAATTGAGTTTGGATTTTATACATTTCGCTGGAGACATATCACAGCGAAACCTCGCGATTCCAATCTCAACACATTCGTAATAGAAATATCTATTGTTTGAGTACCTAAATATATTGTTTTTGTCGTAAATAATAAGAATTAAAAAGAAATATTCTTTTAATACGTAAAACATAAATATTTTGAGCTTAAGTAATAAAAAAATATTATTGAAAAGTCAATTACTAAAAAAATATTTGAAATTTCCTTCAAAAAACAAGTTCATTCGTATTCGTAAATTCATTTTAAATTGTAATAAAAAATGTACAAGGCCAAGGCTCAGGTTAAAGAAAAATGCCTAAGTAAAGATGAAATTAAAAATAACATTTGTAATGTTTTGTGAAATTAATGAATTTAAAATACGAGCCCTCGGCCCAGGTGGAGACATAAAATTGGAAGAAATTTTGAAGAGCAAATCTTGAATGATCTCGCCATGCTTTGAATAGATGAGGAGGGAAATTGAATGAGACAGTGACTTACGGCCGCGGGGCAGGGGGGGGGAGTTATTTGCCTCGACCCCTCTACAAATCTCCCCCCACTACCCGCTGAACCATCCAACTCTAATTATATGATCACGTAATTAATTTACGTCGGCCCTGCTCCCACTGTTTTCGCCCTACTGCCGACACGACTTAAGAAGGGCTGTTTATTTTAAGGCAAGCAAAATTAAAGTTATTATCGTGTTTTTAAATTGCGATGAAAAAATTTTAAGATGGGAAGTCACGGGTGTAATGGCGGTGGCAATAGGCTCCCGCTGCTCGCTCAACGTTAAAATTGTGCAGATTAAAAAACTCGTAAGCCTTAAAAAAGTGTTTATTTCGTACTCTAATAAAAATGTGTACAATGGAATATTAATTATACACAAAAGTAATGTTCAGTAATGCGTCTTTAAATACGATTGCGAATGGAACAGTGGCATTTATTACTCCCTTTCTTTTAACTCGTGGCGTCTGATTGCTTGCTTGTCTGACGAAAAAACTTTGGATCGATTTTTAACCCTTATCCCGTGATCCAATCGAGCTGAAACTTTGTAAGCTGACTCGTGGCGGCGACGATCAAGAAGATCTATTAAATTTTCGTTAATTTTTTTTTTTAAATTATAGCATAATTTTGGAATTTTCAAATTTTTAATGGTTTTTTCATACAACTTACTGAGTTGTATATACTCCGACGCATCTTGTAGACACGAAACCCGAAAACGAGAAAGGGAGTATTGTTAAAACTTGGTTTTTATGGGTTAGTTTTTTTTAAATGTTGACATTCGAAATGAGAGTAGATATAGACATTATCTGAACACAGAAAACCAATTTGCAATCATCTAAAAGTAACTAAACCACACATAACTTAGCAATTTAATGAAATAAACAATTTTATTGAGTGAGTTCACAAATCTTTGAATCATGGTGTATAAATCAAATACCGCTCGCCTGCTGATCTAGTGGTAGAATTTCATTACAGGATATCAGCAAGTTAGTCCTATTTTCCAAGCACATATTTTAAGGTTAGTTTTTAAAATAGTAAGAATATTGATGTATTCTATGTTCACATCTATATTAAATTGCGATAGGCTTGTTATTTAATCTTAATAATTTCAATATGTTTGTACGAAAATTCTATTATCTTTAAATTTTATTGTTTTTATTTATTTATTTAGAAAATTATTGTTCACATTTATCTTTTTTTTTAAATTTTATTACACTTCGACTACCTAGCTAGGGATTACCTGTTTGAAGGCAGTCGACTATTTATATAGCAAAAAGAGAAGAATATAATTTAGTATACATAACAATAATTTTTTTAAATTAACAAATATATAATAAATTTTAATTTGATAAAATAATTAGTATACATGACTATAAATTTTTAAACGAACAAATATAAAATAAATTTAAATTTAATAAAATAATTAGGAACAGTAATAAAGCATTATAGGTAAAGTAAGGCAAAGCAAAAAGAGAAATTGAAATAAAATATAAATTAAAAAATATATTATAAAAAATTAAAATAAGCAAAAAACATTGAGAGAAAATTACACAGCATTACAAAGGAATTCATTTTAGGGTTTTCTCAGATAGTTCTCGTCCGATTTCAATGAGCCAACCATTTAAAATCATTATATATTTCTTCCAGGAATTTTACTCTTTACAAGAAAGAGATTGAAAAATATCGAATATTTAGCTATGCATATTTTTTCCTAACATATTTAGTATGTGACAGACGTAGGCAATATTAAAATTATGTAGGCCTGATTTGTTTTATTTTCAAAGGTTCAAATAAATCACGCGGCTTCTACTTTCAAGACTTGACGGTAGCATGTTAATATACAGTGAATTATCAAAGGCTTTCAACGTGCAGAGCTTTTCGGAAGCAGCCATCGAATTCGACCAATAAGAATCTTTGACCTGTTCCGCTTGAATGATCGGCGAGCGGGAGGACCAGTCAGATGGCGCGCGGTACTAAGTACGGCCTAACGCGGATATGCGAGATTAAAAAGGTGGTGTAATCAAAAGGATATGTAACGGACGACGGATGAGTATAGGATTAATCAGTTCTTAGATACCGGGTGCAGGGCGTCCCTCTGCCCGTTTTCATATAGAAAGTTACTGCTAGAACAACCGGAAGGCCTTGTTCAAAATAACATGGAATACACGATCCCTAAGGACACAAAAATCTAACAAAGATGCTTCCAGGAGGAAAATTAAAATCAAAAGAAAGACAATTTGAGATTGATTGTCGCCGCTCTCAGCCATCAAAAGCCAGCCAGTTTGGATCATCATAGAACCTTCGCGAACCTTCTAGAACATTCTCCTTCCAGAACTTTCAAAAAATTTATCGAATGTACAGGAACCTTCTAGACACACCGACACATTCCGCCACTCAGTTTAGAACCTTATAGAACTTTCGGGAATTTTCTAGAACCTTCCCCTTCCACAACTTTCTAGAGCAGGTTTTTCCGAAACCTTCTAGATTCACCGACACAGTCGGCGCGCCTATTTTGAAACAATCTGAAGCATTTGCGGTCTTCCCATAACAAAACAATGTGCTAGAAAGCACATTTTTGTCACCCACTCCCACCCACGTACAGCCACCCCCACCAAACTCGCATATTTCCGATGTGACACAAAGGGCTATCCACCACCATAACCACCGGTGGTTGGTTGTGGCTGGTTGTGGAGAAAATTTGGCGGGTAGGGAAACATTTCTTTATATATATATATATTTATATATATATTTATATATATATTGATTAATAAGGTATATAAATACAACGAAACCATTTCGGGTTCGCTCGTTAAATAATTTCGTGTATTGCGTTTATATTGAATTTAGTATGGGATGACGGACATTTAAAATTATTATAATATGCAGGCTTTATTTTATATTTACCTTAAATAACCATTGTATTAATCATATTGTGGATTCATGTCCTGGTCACGATTTTCTCTTTTTTTTCCTTTTGTAAATGTTTTGGCCAATATTAGATGAGGAGAAATGGAGACGATTGTTGTGACTGGATTCTACTTTAGTGAGATGAAGATCCATGAATACTTGTCCCTTTTTCCTAATTTAATTACCACTCCGTCGACCTTACCTTTTAATACGCCTAACGACATCTGTTGTCATAAATAATCCCTGCCGCATAAAATTAATTAATTACCTACCGCACTTATTATTTGTCTTCCGTTGAAGAAAACACATCTATTGTTATAAGTTCGTTTTTAGGACCTCAGTTCACGCAATTGTTATTGTTAACCCAATTGTCATTGTTATTGTTATTGTTAAAAATATCCTTAATCCGCATAGACACTTTATTATACTTGAATAAACTGCAGCCGTGGATTGTTTTTATCTCGGCATTATTATCTTTTTTTTTTATCTAAATATCTCCAAGTGCCAATCTATTAGTTTTACAAAAAAAAAAATTCTATTAAATTCACCTACAAAATTAACGATGTAAACCTTGTATCAGTTGAGGAGATAAGTGATCTGGGAGTAATTTTTGACACTAAATTATCATTCATTCCCCACACTGACTTGATAACTAATAAAGGACTCAAAATGTTGGGATTTGTTTTAAGAACTGCACAAAACTTTACAGACCTGCGCACTTATAAAGCCCTCTACACTTCTCTAGTCAGACCTCAGGTTGAATATAACTCGATCATTTGGTCGCCTCACTATGTTAATCATTCGACGGCAATTGAACGAGTCCAAAAAAAATTCTTAAGATTTATTAATTACAAATTAAATATACGCTTGGAAGATATCAATTATGAATATCTCTTAGATATTTACAACTTTTAAACTTGTCTGTAAGACGTACTGTAACAGACCTAATATTTCTTTATAGAATCGTAAATAGCATGATTGATTGCCCCTAGATTATTAGTATGATTGACTCATATGCCCCATCGAGGTCATCAAGACACAGTGCATTGTTCTATTATAGTGGAAGTGTCAGAACTAATACATTAGCAAACACGATAATTCCCAGATTACACTCATTAGTGAATGAACATGCAGAGGCGGCTGACATTTTTACTGATAGTATAACTGTGTATAGGACAAAGCTGATACAATTCTTTACAACTCAATGAAACGAAAATGGACAATAAATTTTTCTGTATTATTATTATTACCTTTTAACTATTATTATTGTAACCTTTAAATGTATTATTATTTTAACTGTCTTATGTTATTTAAAAAAATATTATGTATAATTGTAAAAGCCCATTTGGGCGTTAAATAAATAAATAAAAAACAAAAATTATTATTAATTAATCGACGAACGACGTCGTTGTGTCGGGAGTGTTGTGTCTGCAGCTTAACCAGGATCTTCGCTTACACCAGCATCCAGTCATCTCAGGATAGGATTTTCATCTTATTTTGAGGTCTAATTCATGCTGTGATTCATTGTTTCTGTTTCATCTCATATGTGCCAACTATCGTCTCGCCTTAACTTTGAAGTCCCGCAAAGAACGCTCTTCCCCACATTGAGCAAAATCTAAATCTCAATGATAAATGGACCTTTATATAAATTTAACTCCCGAATTTTAACTAATTTAAAATTTCAAATATAATTTTTATTTTATACATCTCTTCGTGTTCGATTCTTTTTTAACTTTAATTTAACCAATAAACGCTGAATTATCGACACTGAAATGAATGTTGTGACTACGGTTGAAACTTTTCCATCGAGATACGTGACTGAAAGTGTTATTAGTCGATCTAAGAAACAAGCGTCCAAATTTTCTCCATTTAAATACCTAGACCGCGTTTAATTGAATAAATAAATACTTATTTTGCATTGTTTTTAAAAGTTTAACTCTACGAGTTTTGGGATTACAATTTTATCCCTTACATTAATTAAATCTTAAAAATAATACCTAATAAAAGCTGCATAGACATTTTAAGAAACGAGAATATCATCATTTAGATGTATGACAAAATTAAAACAATTATATCAGAACAGGGTAGATCCAATATGGTTGGCTATAATGTCAATATAGTAGTAATTAGTCGTAACCCATCAAAAATGACGGTATTTTTACATTACTTATTTAAAGCCGACACCCATAAAATAGTAATAACGACAAAATATATTATTTTATATTTTCCCTGCCGACAGTTAAATATACTATTCCAAACACTGGCAACTTGGCGGAACACGAAAAAGTACTGTATTTTTGACTGATAATGCAGGCTTGATCGCAAGCAACATCGCTATCGTTGCCGCCTCGGGTTTGCTGGCACGGATTTAAACCCCATCATTTAATTTCGTTTTTTTCAGACGTGAATTCGAACGAAATTACGGACGGACGGACGGGCAACGAAATGATTATGTTTTATTATGTTTACCATTTATCGATGTATTGAGTAGTTGTGTTGGTGAAACTCAAGACACTATATTGATATTGTAACATTTTTAATCTCCCTCTGCAACTTTTGACACACCTGTAATGTACTGTAGGTACTGTAAACTCTTTAAATAATAAATATTTTCCTAATTGCTTAAACCGATAATGCAGATCAATTCCTTACGTTCTCAAAAACAAGCTAAAAGCCATGTTTTAGAATAATACAAATATTTTTTTTATTAAATAAATAAACCAACGGAACATAAACTCGATTAACAATAAGTAAATATTTAACGATGTGGATAAATTAATTATTTTTAATTCTGGGATACAGGAGCCCAGCCAGAAAAAAAATCCAAAGCGATAATTGCGGGGTGAGACGTGTTCGTTAAAAGTCCATGGCTTCAAGCTATTGAATTCACATTATATTGGTACATACCGATGAAAAAAATGAGGTTTTAAACTTTATTTCCGTTGTTTGATTAATTTTTCATTAAATAACTGGATTTTTTGCTAGGACAAATATACGTATCATTTTAAAATTTACGATAACCCAAATTGCAGGGTCGTACTGAGCCCAGATAAAGCAACAAATATAAAAAGTAAATTTCGGCTTCACGATTTAGATACCTTTTTAAAAAAAAAATGTATTATTATACGTATATTAATATTTTTTTAAATAGTAACTCAAACTTTGTAACGAAAAATTTACGAGACAATAATTTTTATTTCGTAATCCCTAATTTGATCGTATTGTAACGTGATGATGAGCTAAAAGCAATGGTACTCTCTGAAATGATCTAGAACATTCTGGTGAACATTGGGAAAGTCAATCAACCACTTGAAGCGTGAAGAAAGTCGTCGAAGCATCCAGAAAGCGGTAGGTATCACCTATAAAGGACCTGGCGCGCGCACGTTAGTAGCGATAAAACCGCAAAACAGTGTGACCAGCGCGTGATTAAACCAGTGATAGATATCGGGCGAGTACCTACCGACAAGCGAGAAATTTTATCTATGGGCGAAAGTTGAACAGGATATTCTAGAAAGTGGTCGAAGCAGCAGGAATAGCGTTAATTAGTTCGAATTAAAAAAAACAATGTATTCTAGAAATATTAGCAAGCAATAATAAACGACGAGCTCTACGGACGAATGATTAATTATAAAATAGTGTGAATTAAGGAAAAGTGCTCATATTAATTTGGGGTCCAGTGACTTTTTGATAAATCAATAAAAACTTTCAATTGTTTTAGTGTTTCATTTGTCTCGCACAGTCACTTACCGTGGCAGTATTTTTATAAATAAATATATAAAAATAAGTCATAAAATGGAAACTTTTCAATCTTTAACATATAAGCAACCGATTTTTTTTTTGGCTGCAGAGGCCAAAATTAAAATGTACAAAAAATATGTACTATGCAAATCTAATAATTTGATTATTTGAAGATATATGTAAGATAAAAATTAAAACAGAATTGAATATATATTCAAGAACACATTCATATTTGTGAAGTTGTAATTTTTCAGAACGAAGTTCCGTGAAATATTTAAAACCAAATTAATTAATCAATTAGAAAGAAATACAGAAAAATCTAATTAATTTTTTTTCAGAATTGAATAACTCAGAATAACCATCTAGCAGAAATTTCAGATACTATCGTTTGTGGATTGCACATTTTTGTCCGAAATTGAGACATTTGTGATTTCTTACGACCACATTGTTATTTTTGTAAATAAAATGAGGGGCGAGGTAAAATAATTTGTAAAATTTTAATATTAAATTCTTCAAATTTTGTATATTTACATCCTATTGTAATGCTGGATTAATAATAGTCCCTAGTGAAGAATTTATAGTTTGGAAGTTTCGCTGTCAATTGCTGTGTCAGGGTCAATGTATTTGTATTAAATGTGGTTTTAATTAAGAAATAAATATGAAATATTTCAAAAATTTCAAAAAAATATTTCAAATTTAAAATCGTACATGATTAATTAAACAAATACTAAATATTATATTGATGACTTTACAAGTAGACATCTCCATGTCTGCCTCACATAAATTATATGCAATATAATAAATGTGGGGTATAAAAGCAAATTCAGCATTATCCAACAAAATTGAATGCATTCATCGCGGATTACTAATTTATAATGTACTGAATTCGATATTTTATAGAAAACATAGTCTATAAATTTATAGGAAACATGGTTTTGGAAGGGATAAATATATAAAATCCAGAATTGAATACATATTAATTAAATAATCATGGATGACTGCATTCAAAACATTTTTTTAATTTTTTGAACATTGCTGCCTTTGCTTTTATATCCCACATATGATGTAATATTCACCGAATACCAAAACAATTTGCATATTTTTTAAATATTTTTTTTATATATAAACAGATAAACGCATATTAAACATAAAAGTTTAATTAAAATTTCAAATATATTCTCACTCGATTGAAATTCAATATTGACATAAAAAACCTACCCTCCTAGGAAGAGGGTAGGTTTTTTTTGTGGGTCGCCACTTTCCAGAACCATATTAAAAAACTTTAGTGCAGCTTCACGGAGTTGGACCGTATTGTTGGATGTGATTGGGCTTACTTCGATAGCCTGATAATATTTCAGAAACTAACTAAAAATCCAGAGATTAAGAATACTTTTAATTTTTTATTTTATGTTGAATCCTTTTTATATATATTATGTCTACAGTACGCTGAACGAAACTAAACTTTTGATAACATAAGCCGTAGGTACATGTGAATCAAATTATTATAATATATTCATCTGGCATATTGTAGCTTGACTTAGTATTGCTCACAAGATACGCCATGTTTTTGCATGAATCATGAGTACCTACCTACTTCCGAAATTTTTAAGAATAATTAAAGGTGATACCAAGAGGTATGTTTGTAAAATTGAAAATGTGTTTGATTTTCCTGTCATTATCGTTCGTTTTTCACTTATTAGTCGATATATCTTCCTTAACATCAGACATTTAGAATGAACAAGTCGGGGAATTATGATAAAGTAGGACAGGAATACATGTAGGTTAGGTATTGTTAAGGTTTATTGGAAGAATAGCAAATCTTTCGAGGATAAGAGTCAAAATAAATACAATACTTACCGGCTAAGCTTTAGAATACGGAAAATGCTTAGATTGCAAGAACAAATTTGTCGGTAATTCTTAAATCCTCTTATTTCAAGAATTAATTTAAATGAACTGAGTCGCAAGTAACAATAAAATGATTATAATTTAAAGTTTCAAAATTTTCACCATAAATTTTAATATTTCATTCCCTTTATAAAGATAAGAAAAAAATTAAAAAATGGTCACTCCCTTAAGTGAAAAAAAATTATATTTGTAAATATTTATTATTGTATTAAATAATTTCCGGACTATTTGATTTAAATTGGCAAGTAATTCATCAAATTATTTGCAGTGATATTTATTCATGGGTTAGGTTAGGATGGGTTAGAGTTTCGTTTTGGTTAGGTTAGTTGGATTTAATTATGCTTTGTTTACTTTTGTTGGTTTATTTACAGAGATTTTCTCATATATGGCAACAATGCTCATGGAATTTAATATTTAAGCACGAGGTTGAATGAGAAATTTGGTAACAAAGACCAAATTTTCATACAAAATATGTTATAAAATTCTTATACGTAAAAAAAGATTTGTCAACAGCTAAAAAGTCAATAATGATTTCAATAAATTTTATTGTACTTTTAAAAGTATAATTAGTTGCTGCTGTGATGGTTGAAATATAAAACTATACTAGTATGAATAGGCTGAATCAGTAAAATCGTTATGAAGCGCCGTTTTAATTCAATAAAAACATTCAATTAAAAAACCTCTTTTTCCACTCATTGTACCCGATTAGTCAGTATGGGCGACCACACATTCAGTTACAAGTACAATATTGCTATTGTAAATTTTCATTAGAGCTTAGAGCTTAGAGAGCGGATGGTTGCCAGCGGCGCGCGGCGTGTATTCTAATAAGCCATACTAGAATACGTAGAATTTCTGGGAATAAGTCTAATTTAAATATGTTTCACTAATATTCATATCCTATTAGGTATTACTTACAGTAATATTAATGTTTTGTTTTATTGTAGTGTTGTCGTTATCATAGTACTCAACCAAAACAGTAGAATTTTTTTACCTACTTAATAATTTTATTTTTCAGAATTCAGAGCTTTTCTCTTTTTATTTTATTATTTTTATTTATAAATTAACGCCCTATAGAGCTTTAACAATAGATAGGTAGAGTGTACATCAACAGAATATATAGTTTTAAGAAAAAAAACATAATAACATGTAAACATAATAATTACTTAAAGTGGAAAGAAAATACTTAAAAATACAGACACAAATATATAAAGATAAATATAATATAAAGTAAAAAGCAAGTATATAAAAAGCAGACGCCTAAGAAAAACATAATATTTTAGAAATTTAAATACAAAAAGTAATAATTTAGAGTGAAAAGATATAGCACAAGCTTAATATTAGGCCCTTACATATGAAATTGACGTTTTGCCGTACTGGCAAATTTGATCTCAAATATCTTCTCTTTGGTTAGGAATTCCAAATCCAAATTTATACAGCTATTTACTCATGTATTTGTGTTTTGAAAATTATAATTCATTTGTTTTTTCCTCAATTGTTTTTTTCTTTGCGTCACTCAGTTTACAAAATGAAAAACTTGAAATATCGCGTTATTTACGAGTACGAGTTCCACCGTGGCACCAGTGCTGCAGAAACGGCTCGAAGGATTAATGATGTGTATGGCGACGGTGCCGCAAAAGAAAACACAGTGCGTTTTTGGTTCCAACGTTTTCGTTCTGGAAATTTCGACCTGCAGAACAAGCCCCGTGGACGGCCGGAGACCAAAGTTGATAATGAAGAATTGAAGGCTATTGTGGAAGCGGATCCATCGCAAACCACATCCGAGTTAGCTGCAGGCTGCGGTGTTAGTGATAAAACTGTTTTAATCCACTTGAAGCAAATTGGTAAGGTGAAAAAGCTTGAAAGGTGGGTACCTCACGAATTGAGTGACGCAAATCAACAAACGCGCGTTGACTGCTGCGTTGCATTACTCAACCGGCACAATAATGAAGGGATTTTAAATCGAATCATTACCTGTGATGAAAAGTGGATCCTGTACGATAATCGGAAGCGCTCATCGCAATGGCTGAACCCTGCCGAACCAGCCAAACCATGCCCCAAGCGAAAATTGACTCCAAAAAAGTTACTTGTGAGCGTTTGGTGGACTAGTGCTGGTGTCGTTCACTACAGCTTTCTTAAATCTGGCCAGACGATTACGGCAGATGTCTATTGTCAGCAACTGCAAACCATGATGGAAAAGCTAGCTGCTAAACAACCGAGGCTGGTTAATCGCTCTAGGCCACTGCTGCTTCATGATAACGCTAGACCACACACTGCACAACAGACAGCTCCCAAATTAGAGGAGCTTCAATTGGAATGTCTAAGACATCCACCGTACTCTCCGGACCTTGCCCCAACAGATTACCATTTTTTTCGAAATTTGGATAACTTCTTGCAAAGGAAAAAATTCAACTCCGATGGGGCAGTCCAAACCGCCTTCAAAGATTTTATTGATTCCCGTCCGAATGGTTTTTTTAGTAAAGGGATCGATGAACTACCTATGAGATGGCAAAAGTGCATAGATAGCAATGGTACATACTTTGATTAAATAAATATATTATAATAAAAAAAAATCGGCTTTATGTTCCTCCCATACTAAACGTCAATTTCATATGTAAGGACCTAATATAATTCAAAATATACATACAATGTGATCATTAAATACAACTTTTAATATATGTTTGAATAATATACAGTTATTGGCAAAGACGTCCAGTTGCTCGTATCTGTTTGCTAGTCTAGGAACCCTTTGCAGTGGGGAATTTTGCGCCGCATATATATGTATAAAACTTTTTTCTACTGTAATGCCATAAATTCTATTTAATTCATTGAATTTGCTTAGAAAATTGTCATAATGTGACTATAACAATTCCTTACCTATGAAATTGCTGTTTTCTAGTGAATATATTGGGACCTTACCTATGAAATTACTATGAAAAAAATAAACTAATTTGGTATTTGATATCGTTCGTTTCACTTCCTAAATCGTAATTCAAATTAATTTCATATAAAAACTAAGATATTCCCTTTTTAAAATAAGGTATTTATTTGCTTTCTCGCCGTTTTTATTTGATATCGATATGTTTGCAATCATGGATAAAATGAAAATTCGCGTTATCTTCAAGTATGAGTTACGTCATGGCACTAACTCTGCACAGACGGCATGCAATATCAACGAGTTGTATGGACCAGGTACAGAAAATGAACGCACGGCGCGTTTTCTTTTGGAAATTTTGAACATAACAACGAGCCTCGTTGACGACCAATCAATAATGACTGATAATAAAACAGTTTCAAGGTAAGTGAGAAAATGACATCGATTCATTTTTGTCAAATTTGGTACATGAAGAATCACGCAAAGTGGATACCGTGTGAACTTACTAAAGGTTAAAAGCAAACTTGTAGATTCCGTATGATAATTTGAAACGATCATCGCAGTGGTTGGACACAGGGGAGGCAGTCAAACAATGTCCCAAGCGAAAATTGATTCAACCAATACTGCTTTGGACTTTTTAGTAGCACATGCCGGCATTATTCATTACAGATTCTAAGATGAGATCTGGTACAACATTTACTGCAAAAATATACTGTCAAGAATCGAAAACGATGATGGACAAACGCGCTAGCAAACAACCGAGATTTGCCGATTTGGAAACCTTCATACAAGGGACAAATTTCAACTCCGATGAGGATGTGAAAAACGCTCTTAATGAATTCATCGATTCTCGTCCCCCAGGACTACTATAGCAAAAGCATCAATGAACTTCTATTAAAATGGAATAAGTGCTTCGACAAAAATTGCCAATACATCGATTAAATAAATATATGCTTTTCATTAAAAAAATAATTGAATTTTTCATAAAACATCAATTTTATAGGTAAGGTTCTAATATTAAAATTGATAAATATAATTAATTTTATCTTCGCATAATAAATATTTATTTTTTATAATTTTTGTTCAAAATAGAGTTATTAAAAAAATATATTATTATTTAAATTAATAAGAAACTGTTAGCAAAACTTTTTTAATAAATACCTGAAAATCACAGTCACAGATGTAGAGAAACAATCTCCCTATTTCTTACAGATATTGTATCTGGAATATATCATTATTTATTTTTTTATTATTTTTTTTTTTATTTACGCTTCAACATGCCAAGAGGCCCAATTACATAAGCGAAACACATCACAAAACACCCAGGCTTGAGTAAATCACAAAGATTAATTGTGACCTCACCGGGAATCGAACCCGGGACCGTCAGTGTGAGAAGCCAGTGTCATACCCACTGGGCTACGAGGGCCGCCATATACTCGTGCATAATATTTAATATATATATAAAAATTAAACCCCTAATGTATCTTGAACAGTGCTTCAATTTATGTCAATTATGTCGACTTTATTCATGAAATTCAATTTAACATTACTAAAGCTAAACATAACAAAATAATAAATCAACTATTTTAGTCAAAGTCATAAATATTTTATCCTACGAAATTAATTTCAAGCTTGTTCATGATTGTAGAAAAAAACTCCAGGAATTCCAGGAACTCCAGGAACTCCAATAATTCTGCACTTCTATTTTTTTTTCTTCTTCTTCTGCCTCTCTTCTATTTTTTCTCTCTGCTTTTTTTTATTTTGCCCAGTTACCCAGATGCTTGAAATGGTTAAAGTTGTTGTAAAGGTAAAAATTTTCCCTTTTTGTCGCTTGAATCTTTTAATTAGTTTTTTTTTTTCAATTCTTTTCATCGCTCAAACTTACGTTTTCGTTCCCAAATTTTTTGAACCAATGCCGCAATGTTCGTTCAGAAGCTGTTCTTTCACCTCATATTTGGCTAACTACGCGTGTTTGAAATGCATTATTGGACTGTTTGTGTTTTAATCTGACTGTGATTAAACATTTTTAGATCGTTTTGAACGAATGAATGTGAGGAGATTAGTAATAATAATGTCTTAGGCCTGTGTTGATAGCACTAGAAATAAACGACGGCCATGGAAGACCGGATAATATAACCAGATACTAGAAAACGATCATGTTAGATGTCTCAACATCCGACGACCTTGCTTAAGAAAATGTATGAATATTATAAATCAATGAATAAATAAAGCAGTTTCCCAACTGTCGACAAAATTAATAAACACTTTTCCAACAATGAATGTTCCAAAAGATATATTAATAATATTCGCTATTGTTTTAGGAACAACTAAAAGTTACGCCTTCTTACCAAAATTAATATGCCCAACATGTGCATTCTTTCATCGCTTACTGTAATGAAGTATTTCATTAATTAATTATAATTATTAATCATAAATAATTAAAAACTAACCCATAAAAACCAAGTTTTTATTATACTCCCTTTCTTTGTAAAATATAACAACAATTAAAGACGAATTAAAACGTATAACATAACACTAAACTTACAGTAATTTAATATATTTCTAAAATGTCAAATGTTTTGAGCTTTGATAAGACACTTCATGCTTTGAAGATTAAATTCTAAAAACATTTGTCAGTCAATTTAGATTTTCGACATTCGTAGTGAAGTACCTATTATGTATACCGACGGAGTAAATCAAATTTATAAAATATTCCGCGACGTTATCGGGCCGCCGTTGCTAATTAAACTTTTCTGATGATTCCAATTTGAAAAAACCAAAAAAAAATCTAAAAATCCGAAAATATACTATAATTATTAATTTTTTTTAACGAAAATTTGATAAATCTTCTTGATCGATCTTCTTCTTGATCGACCACGAGTCTACTTGCCAAGTTTCAGCTAGATTGGATCACGAGAAAAGGGTCAAAAATTGATCCAAAGTTTTTTTTGACGGCAAGCCGGCAAGCAAGCAAGCAGACGCCACGAGTTAATATAAAGGGAGTAAAAATCCAGAAAATCATATAAAACTCAATTCATCCGTTCACGAGTTTTATGGCGGTATACAGACAGACAAAGGAGTATAGTGCCTTTTTTATTTTCAGTTATACAGCAATGATTGATTTGGGTCGTTTCCTGTTTGATTTTTAACTGTTTTTTTTTACTGAATACTTTGGCTTGCATTGGAATTCCTATGTAGAATTGATGGATTAGTTACGTATACGGTAAACATTTGAAAAGGTTGAATGCAAATTTTCCATTGGTTTCAATCCCTCTGAGGCTCATTTTCGTTCCAATTCAAATTTATTTTCCATATTTGTAGAGCTCTGCAATTTATTATTGACAATCGAATCATCGCTGGGATGAATGATGAAAATTTTATCCGAATGACACGCAAGCAGAATTGTTAAAAGAATTATGCCGATTTTTTAAGAAATATTTTTTTAGCAACTGTACGCAATATAAGTACACTCAAAGACAACTGCATACATAAATAGCTGCACAAGGCAGATTAATTAATCCAATGGCTTGGTGGTTAAGTGATCAAGACGTGGCATGACTGATTAACCAGGTACTGGAAGATGGTCCTGTTGAAAGCCTTTACAATCGTCGAGCTTGTATGCGAAGATGTATGAATGTGGATGATGCCGGAGTTGTGTGTCAGGAAAAAGTAACATACCCATGTGGAAAAATACTTCGTGGTAAATAAATAAGTAAGTAATTTTACACTACTCTATGGAATATTTTATATACGTCTTAGAATATTCGCACATCTGGAAACGCACTCATTTCTAAACTGCATGTAGGTACTCTCTTAATTTATGTTCGGTAGTCACACTTGCGCGTAATTTATTTTACTCTCTTGATTTTCTAGAATTTTCCGATTTATTTCCGTGTATTCCAGACACAACAAGTATTTTTCAATACACTGTAGAACGTCGAGTAAAAATCTTGGACCAAACGCAATTATTTCTGTTTTTAAGTCTTGTGAAAATACAATAAAAATACACATTTTTTAAATATCATTAATGGGAAATTATAATTTTGAGATTTTGAGAAATCAGATTTATCTTGTATATTCTGATATAATTTTCCTATATTTTTAATGTTAAAGTCGAGAATATTTTCATCCAGAAAAGGTTTCATAATATTATTATGAGAGGAAAATCATTTCTAATATGGAAAACTTTTTGAAAAACGAATTATTCACAGGCAGCTTTTAAGCTTTGGGCAAAAAGATAAACAGGCGGAAAGTTTTCCAATAAAAATTGGATTTCCAGACGGTTCGATTTGTTTTCTATTTGTTGCCCGGCTTTCATTATTCTCTTTCCCCCCTTACTAGTGAGAACATGTTGTTGAGAAGTCTGTAAAGCTCATGAGTGATTCTTGATCGTTTAAAACATAATTTACATAGGTGAGTATTTTAATTGACAGTTTCAACAATATATTTTATTAATTAACACACACTAACTCATCAACTTTTTCAAATTCACCTTATTGTGTTGTCACGGAATTGTGGTGATAGTAAACATATCAAACACATGAAATTTATTAAAGTTTTATTAATTAACGGAAACCACCGGGCATGAATTAAATTGGAGATCTTTTCTGCGTGTCGCACTAAATCTCACATCAGTCACTCGAGAATCTTCAACTTGTTTCTAGAAATTTTGATTTACTTCATTTGTTTCGCTCTTATCACTAACGAATACTTCTCACACATTAGTAGGTACTTTATCATTGGTTTGTATAAACTAAAATCGCCCATTACTGCTTCGCCCTTTCTACGATTTTTTTTCGGTATCAAAAACAACTATGTGTTCGGATCAATGGCGTTGCGTATTTAAAGACCAGATTTTTTTAAATGTTCCTAGCATAGTTTGATTATTATTTGAATATGCATAGCACGATTATGTGATTGTTTTTAGACTCTTGTGACAGTTCTATTTGCTTTCAGTCGCTATTAGTTCGCAAAGATCTAATATGAACATCCTTCTGAATATTCTTTCTTCTTAAAAAAGTCCATATTCGAGGCAAATTCATCTAAATCATTGGTTAAAAATTAGTCCATAAACAAGTTAATAGCTCATGGTTACAGGTAACTATCCATCTCTTCCCCGCTACTACCTGGCCACGAATCTCCCTCTGTAGCAACCACTGGAAATATTCCTCTTCCCACAAACTCCCCACGGTTTTTCCCACACCCCGTACTGAATCACCATCACACAAGCACCTTTTTCGTGAAAGGATATCCCTTATGCTGCCCTTAGAACTTTTCATATCGCCAGGCATCCTTGTATTAATATACATTTTTTTACAGTAAAAAATTTAGAAAACTTTTTAAAAATGTAATGATTCTCAGATTTAATTTTGATCAACATCTTTTAACTGGCTCCAAGACTTCTGCTTCATTTATAATTATTTGTAATTAATTTTCGGAAGAATGTGATCAATCTTTTTTTGAATTGCTTACTTCCAGCTACTTCTATCTTTGGTTTCAGAATGAAATATATTTTTCAGAGACATAACACTATAACTTTAAACTTTAAAGCATTTTATATTGTCATGTTAAGGCATCAAATATTATCTTATTAAAAGTATGTCAACATATGATCACTCCAACATATTGAAAGATTAACATGATGAGGAATTTTTTTGTATGCAAACGCTAAATGTTATAAGTTAAGCGCATTGATGAATGACATTTAAATCGTTATATAAGTGATATGGATAACATTTAAATTTATGTTTTACTTTTTCGCATCATTAAAATAATCTTTATTTTGATCCCTGACAGAATAACGTTTTAACATCAACAATAAAATATATAAAATCGGGGGATTATAAATTACCACTTCAAGAGGAGCAAAATTATAATGTGGTAACATTATTAAAATAATTAATAAAAATGTACTTTGTTTTCACCAGTCATATATTGAAAATATTACCACGTTTCATGGGCAATGTTCCCTTTGTCAGGAAACAATGTGTACTAACAAATTAAAAATCAAAAATCGAAGTAAAACAAAAAAATATATACAAAAAATAATGTAGGTGAAATGAAAAATAATTAATTACTAAGAATTAACAAGAAAACAAATTTAAAAGATAACTATTTGTAAAATATACCTGGTTATTTATAATATTCAATTTACTATTAATTCTTTTTTTTAAATTAAAATGTAAGAAAAAGTCTATTTTTCTTATATTAAAATATGTATGCTGAAAAAAACGTTAATTTTTATTATTTATGTATTTTATAAATTAATTACTACTTAATTATTACAATCATTGTTATAAGGGTAAAACCTATATATTTTGATATAAGAATAATAGAGTTCTTGAAACGTTTAAATAGCAATTACTATTCTTAATCAGCTTTGGAAACAAACCAATATTTTGATATCTGTATAGAAATTGAACAAACAAATAACATGGGATCATAATTAGTTAAGTTAGAAAATTATGAAATTATAAAAAGTGTTACTAGCAAATTAAATATTATAAATAACCAAATCTACCTTTTTAATTATTTTTTAACTCTCATCTATTTATATTTATTTTGTTAATGCCTATACCTGGAATTCAAATTTTTAGTATACTTTATAGCTATTTTTATATGGGAAAGTAGGAATGGAAGACTTTTTGGGAGTTCTTAGGGCTCATCTCATTATCAATAGCGACATCTAAATTATATTATGGGAATGACAAAGTTTTCGACTGCAGGTGGCGGTAGTAAAAATATACGAAACAAGGTGTGACATACATACACCTTCCAAAATGTGATAGATGCGTTAGTCTATCATGGTTGGAATTGGTGAACATTACATTGTGTAAAATAATCACTTAAGCCAGCCGTACAATATGTCGTACCTTTGAACTTAACCTTTGAACATCCAAAAAGGCCTCCATACCCATTTTACCATATAAACAATAGCTTTTTCTCCATTAGACGTCTATAATACAACTTTTTTTTGTTACAAAGACGATTTTTTCTTGTTACAAATCCTAATTACAATAATTTCGTTGTCTGTCTGTCCTTCCGTCCGTCTGTCTGTCTGTCCCCGTAACTTCATATAACGTCCGTAACTTCTTTATATTATTTTTTTCGAAAAAAAATTTTTCCGAAATTTTTTCTTTCGAATATTAACTTTTTCAATTTTTCCCAAAAATTTATTTACCAAAATTTCTTTTTCGAATTTTTTTAAATATTTTATTTTTAATAAAATAGTAAAAACTTATTCCTTAGGAATCGACTTGTAAAAGTACCGTCATTTTAGACGGGTTTCAGCTAGTATGAATAATAATTATTAGTACATTCAAAGTAGGCATGTAAGGTCATATTGACTTTGATTCGCACCGTTTGTAATATGTAATATTTTATTTTGAATATTTTTTTCGCGTGACGCAGAAAATCAACACAAATTAAAATGATAATTTATTTTACAAACATATTAATTAAAAATATCAGAGATGATACAAAAAAAAATTTCCGTCCAGCAATTACACGAAGTCAGTTGTAAAACATCATGCGACCTGGCAGCTTGGTGTAAAACATGGCTAAAAAAACTAATGAAGGATTTAAAGGCAAGATCTCCATCCCTTTCCGCGTTAAATATACCCTTTTCTAAAAGATTTATTACCGGGATAATTCAGTTTGTAGAAGTAAACCTCAGTCAGCCTTGGTAGGTAGAACGGTGAATACTTTTTTCTATGAAACTGATATTCCTTGGATTTTGAGAGGATTATTCGCAACGCTGAATATTGAGAATGTAACATTTTTAAACATTTTTAAACTACCGTCCGAGAAGTTTATAATTCTGAGTATGTAAATAATAAAATTAATCTAAATGATTAGAATGAGACATACCATGAGATAACTTACATTATGGTATGCTTTCAAACTATTTTTTACTGTAAGAATTTTTTTAATTATGATACTATGTATGCGCATGCCTAGTGTATAGTTGCCATGTACATGTGCGCTGTAAACGTGTGTGGACTTATCCAAGATTGAAATCTCACTTGTGTACTAATAATGCAACTTTGTATACACATGTCGTGTGTACAATTGCCATATACGCTGTCGACATGTGGACTTGTCAAGGTTTGGAGACTCACGTATGTACTAAATATGATACTCTGTATGCACATGTCTTGTGTACAGTTGCCGTGTATGCTATCGACGTGTGGACTTGTCCCAGTTAAGAGACTCACGTGAGTACTCATTATAATATGACACTTTATATGTAGATGTCTTGTATACAGTTACCAAGTACGCTGTCGACGTGTGGACTTGTCCAGGTTTAGAGACACTTGTGTACTAATTGTAATAGGTACTCTGTATGCCCAATACACATGTCTTATGTACAGTTTCCACGTACGTGTGGACTATATGTCTAGGTATGGAGATTCATATCTGTATATGTTATTCGTGATAAAGAGCATAATGACCATATTAGGAACATTTGTAAATCTATTTAAGTATAGTAGATTTAATTGAAAAAGTTTCATATGGTCTAGGTACGTGGAAGGTACGAATAGAGCATGGCAAAGAAAACGTTTGAGATAATAGAAAACATCAGAGACAACAGGAAACTAGATACGGAGAAAAAAACAGTCTATATCGATCGATGAGCGTGCGACGTAAGATATATCTGATAAAATTTAAGATAGCACTAATATAAAATTATTGAAATTAACATAATTATCGTAAATAAAAAACACTGTTAATCATCGTCGCTGTTTAATAAGATGCAATTGTTCAATTTTTTTTTATAAAAAAGGATATTTATTACTTATTTCGCTTGTATTTATTTATACTACAGGACTAAAAATTGAAAAGATCTTAAGCCGACAAGAGATTGAAAGGATAGTAAAAGTTTTTCCAAACTCTGAGAAAACAAAAGCCATTTAAGACACACGACACTGGATTAACGTTCTCGAGTAAGATGTTTCGGTGACTTTTCTTAATGAGTTATACTCAGAGATGAATATGAGTCATTCTTTAAATTCCCTTTAATGAAATTTGCGCAAATACTTGGTATGAAAATATAGAAAAATCACTACAATATTAAATTATATGCACATTGCTACCATCATTATATAAGGAGCATTCAATAATTTACTAAAATTTTGGCCACCGAAAATACATAATATTATAATATTTTATCTAATTATGAACTTATTTTTTATTTAATCCGATTATGCATCAATTTACACAATATTTTTTAACTTAATATACAATAAATAAAATCTGCTATATAATAAACACATCTAATTCCTTGTTTAGTATATAGGTTTAGAATTTTTTATCTTTGGTAACGTGTATTTTTTTTTACTATTTTCCCAACCACATTATATTGCAGATTGAGTTTTTGGTCATGGCACTTCAAGGATATGTTTTATACCGATCCACGTCATAAGTGTGCGTTAACGATATCTATGTGATAAAGAGACAATTTATATAACCCTTCACAACAGGCATTATTGATACGATAGGCATTAACCTCAATTAACTTAAATTTGAAAAAAAAATTGCATTAAAATATTTTTTTAAGCTAATAAATTTAAAATATTCTATATAGTGATATTCTAACATTTTACAGAATGAGAAAATGAGAAAATGCAAAATTTGATGTCGTTTATCTCTGTAAGTATCGACATTTTACCCAAACTGTATAGAATATTTTCTATTCATAAATTAAATGAAGAATACTCCCCGAAGTGTTTGCGACTAGCTTCGAGATTTCATAAGTTTAAATTATTAAAGTATTGAATAGCTAACGTTCCGGTTTAAAGTTGGTATCTCGTTAGAATCGTTTTATTATTCAAGACGTTCTAGGTATCGCAGTTCTTGGGTACACAATGAATGAAGAAAGACCTGAAAGGTTCGGGCACTATAAAGGATCTTAAAATCGGGTAACGTAATACTTTATATCGTTATTTCACCGCCGAGAAAAATATAATACTTAATTATAAAATATCAGATGTCGCATACTTTAAGAAATTCAATTTTATCAATTAGTTAGAACATTTTAAATTAACAAGTTTACATTATGCTCTAATTATTAATGTATTTTTTAATGCATAAACTTTTAAATTTTTATTATTAAAAATTACAGGCATCGCGTTAAAGTTTTTATTTTATGGACAGCATTTGTCTGTTACAGACCTATCAAGCATTTTGAACTAGATCATAATTTTGAGACTGCTACATTGCTTAAAACAGTGTTGAACGTTAATATTCCTCAAGATTTTTATACAAAGCTTCAAAATTCCTATTAAATAACAGATTCTCTCTACATTTGATCATATATTAATACTTATGTATATTTTTACTCCCTTTATTTTAATTCGTAGCGTCTGATTGATTGATTGACGCAAAAACTTAGGATCGATTTTTATCCTTATCCCGAGCTGAAACTTTGCAAGCAGACTTGTGGCAACGATCAAAAAGATCAATCAAATTTTCGTTAAAAAAAATAATATTTATAGTATAATTTTGGATTTTTAAAATTTTTAATGGTTTTTTCAGTACGAGGATGCACGTTCTGGAGTTTTGGCGCCAACCCGGTGCGTGAGACCGAGGTCACCGATTACGTAAGTAAAATAATCATGTCGAATTATTGATTATTAGCATTTTATCAGGGCTATGTACATTTTTTACTTACTTTTTTAAATTTTTTTATTACTTTATTGCATTATCCTATAATCTGAAATTTTATTGCATGATTTTATCGATATTTCACAAAAAATATTCTATATATATTTCAAATTAAAAACATTGTTACAGCATATCATACGAAAGTGAACAGTGTCATCTCGAGTCTCTTTTACATGATGAGGACGGACCATCAATGTCATCTGATGATGCCGAAACTCAACAGCCCGATATAATTTTAAGCTACAATGACACCAAGGGCGGCGTCGATGTCGTAGATTATTTATGTGCAAATACAATTGTGCTCGAGCAACAAGACGCTGGTCTATGGCAGGCTTTTACACTATGCTCAATGTTAGTACCATAAACAGTCAAATGATACATACAACTAATAACCAAAAGTAAAAGCTTAAACGTCGTCACTTGATTAAGAATGTGGCTATGAAATTGATTGAACCTCACATAGGAGAACGATAGATGCAGATGAACTTGCCACGGTCAATGAGACAAAGACTGTCAGAAATTTCGAAGATAGATGAGGTACCTGGGATGGTTGGTCCATCAAGAAATGGCCGGTGCTTTGAGTATGTATGGAAAAAAAATAGAAAGACCAAATACACTTGCTTCAAGTGCAAAAAATATTTGTGTCTTGAACATGTAGTGCCTTCTTGCTGAAGCTGTTTGACTGAGGAATAGTCATTTTTCAGATCAAATTTTTGTTAATATTTTGTTGGAAGGATGCCACTTTTTGCTTATTTTATGTAATTTCCTAGTGTCCAAAAATTGAAAATACTGAACTAATTAAAAAATTAAAAGTCATGTTTCAAAAGTTAATAATTCTATTGTTTTAAGTGAAATTGTTTTATAATAATTAAAAATATAATAAACGTGCTGTGATTAATGAAATAATTTTGTTTTAATGTCAACGAACATACAATTAAAAATAAAAATCAGTAATAAATAAAACATTTTGAAAAATTTTCCATTGTAAATCTCGGTGCGTGGGACCAGGGTCACCAATGATGTAAGTCAAATTGACGTCACCAATGGCGGGTTAAACAACTACTGATTCTATCAATTCCTGTTCCCAATTACTTAGCTTCTCTGTATTTGCCATACTGTACTGACTGGGCCATTTATGCAGTTTAACTGTGCTATTGTGAGTCCAAGAGATCTGTGTTCTGAGAAGTAAAGCATTGATTTTCATGTTTCAAACAATGTTATCTGAACTCATGTGATCTCTTTCTTTTCTTTCTAACAATATAATTCTTCATTTTATTTGTCCGTTGAAAAATCCGTTGAAGAAGTTCAGTCCATTTCAAACACATTTTAAATAACCCCTATTCATCCTATGTGAACATTCTAAATTCCATAAAAATAAAGCTACACACCTGAATTAATGAAGACTAACGATGATGTTGATGAAACTTTTCACCATACTTAATATATATTATATTTCTCACCATACCATTTCAATACCTACCCACAATTTTGCTTTAAAATGTTCGTAAAATATATAAAAGAAGAGCTAAATATTCAACACGTTCGAATTCTTTTCATCCCTAAAACCTTTTCATCTCGAAGCCATAGGCATCTTTATATAAAATATGATATATTTCATGCGTATAACGTACAAAAAACGTTTCTTTTATGCCTACATATTTTCCGCTATTATCCTATGATTTCATTCTATTAATATTCCTTTGCTAGTATGGGAAACTTCGAATACATCGATTCTCTTTGTTAAAATTAATTCAATCACTTTGCCATTTGGGACACCGTGTGCCTCCGTATCCTTGATGGGCATCTCATACAAAGACAATACATATTGTTTTATCTTTCTACCCGCAGGAGTAACCTGTCAACAGCTCCTGCCGGTAGGGAGAGCACTTCAGCTGTCGGGCTGATTCAATATTTTGAAAATTGATGAAAATATGTGACGATTAGTCAGTCTTGCTATGGAATAATACTCGTATTTCATCGAATTGTATTCCAGCTAATTCATTGGAAATATTATTTGATCAAAATGCATGTAATTATTTTTACATATATTTTTAATTTTATATGGATTTCAACATTATAAAGTTCATCGATAATTTTTTAACATTTTCAATATAGGAGGTGAACAACCATAGTAATGTATTAAATTTTAGAAATCATTTTACAATTAATATATTTTTCTTCCAAAACAGCGAAATGATTTTGTGGTGAAATAATAAATATAATTAATAAAAATATACCCAAAACTTGTTGATATTTTACTATACATATAAATATTAGGTCCTTACATATGAAATTAGCGTTTTGCCGTACTGGCAAATTTGATCTCAAATATCTTCTCTTTGGTTAGGAATTCCAAATCAAAATTTATACAGATATTTACTCATGTATTTGTGTTAAAATTATAATTCATTTGTTTTTTCCTCAATTGTTTTTTTTTTGCGTCACTCAGTTTACAAAATGAAAAAATTGAAATATCACGTTATTTACGAGTACGAGTTCCACCGTGGCACCAGTGCTGCAAAACGGCTCGAAAGATTAATGATGTGTATGGCGACGGTGCCGCAAAAGAAAACACAGTGCGTTTTTGGTTCCAACGTTTTCGTTCTGGAAATTTTGACCTGCAGAACAATTCCCGTGGACGGCCGGAGACCAAAGTTGATAATGAAGAATTGAAGGCTATTGTGGAAGCGGATCCATCGCAAACCACATCCGAGTTAGCTGCAGGCTGCGGTGTTAGTGATAAAACTGTTTTAATCCACTTGAAGCAAATTGGTAAGGTGAAAAAGCTTGAAAGGTGGGTACCTCACGAATTGAGTGAAGCAAATCAACAAACGCGCGTTGACTGCTGCGTTGCATTACTCAACCGGCACAATAATGAAGGGATTTTAAATCGAATCATTACCTGTGATGAAAAGTGGATCCTGTACGATAATCGGAAGCGCTCATCGCAATGGCTGAACCCTGCCGAACCAGCCAAACCATGCCCCAAGCGAAAATTGACTCCAAAAAAGTTACTTGTGAGCGTTTGGTGGACTAGTGCTGGTGTCGTTCACTACAGCTTTCTTAAATCTGGCCAGACGATTACGGCAGATGTCTATTGTCAGCAACTGCAAACCATGATGGAAAAGCTAGCTGCTAAACAACCGAGGCTGGTTAATCGCTCTAGGCCACTGCTGCTTCATGATAACGCTAGACCACACACTGCACAACAGACGGCTACCAAATTAGAGGAGCTTCAATTGGAATGTCTAAGACATCCACCGTACTCTCCGGACCTTGCCCCAACAGATTACCATTTTTTTCGAAATTTGGATAACTTCTTGCAAAGGAAAAAATTCAACTCCGATGGGGCAGTCCAAACCGCCTTCAAAGATTTTATTGATTCCCGTCCGAATGGTTTTTTTAGCAAAGGGATCGATGAACTACCCATGAGATGGCAAAAGTGCATAGATAGCAATGGTACATACTTTGATTAAATAAATATATTATAAAAAAAAAAATCGGCTTTATGTTCCTCCCATACTAAACGCCAATTTCATATGTAAGGACCTAATATATGAAAACATAAGACATGAAAGCCTCGATCTAAAGTAATAATAATGTTTATTCCAACACGGCATTTACTTATTTGCAATTAATTAAACTATTTTGTTTCAACCCCGTGTGCTAAAATTCATTCTGCAGACAGATTTCAAAAGACGAAAAAGTCGGAATCTTATATCTCTTCAACCGTGTTACATCTTTTCACGAGATAATATTCTATTACGTTATATATTATATATTACATCAATATCAAACATCGTCGGCAATAATACAATCAAGTTTTTTTCCTTTTGTTACGATCAATACATTTTCTATTATTTGCTACAAGTTAGATTAATTCGGGATGATCTCGTTATTATTTCAAATTGCAATGTCCCGTTCATTTCGGTACTTAACAATAGAATACAGAATAAATGAGAAAACTACATATAAAACGAGTAACATCCACCTGCAGAGGTGGCCTGGGTTATCTAAACTATCATTACCTTACTTAAATTAAACATATCAGTTGCTCATTAATTAGGTACATATTACATTGATATTATGATTCACCACTTTGCCTCAATTTCTAATTCGGCCTCTACCTTCTTAATTGATTGACCCCTGTTATCTTTATTGATAATGACCGCCTGGTCGTGCGTTGCGGGATCCTCGCGCCCTTATAATAATAATATAATTTATACGATCCTACATCTCGCGGATAGTGTCGCCATGTGGGGGATCGGTATGTCAGCGCTTTCTAAAACATCTCTATTGTCTGTCGAGGACAATAGTAAGTTTACTGCGACGACTTTCGGAATTATTATCTTGTTTTTCTAAAAAATGTCTTTCCCAAAACAATGGCGACTTCTCTAACAAACGCAGCTTTCTAAACCGTTGTCCCATGTGTTCGCATTTGGCCAAGATGTTCTTTCTATTGTTTAATCGGGGTTAGAGATATACGTCCCGCTGCAAGAAAAGGTTTACCGTTTTTACCCTTCCAAGATGTTACTTAAGAACAAAAGGTTGCGAACGTATTGCCCATCCTAACAAAAGGCCGTGCACTATTAATGTCTTCGGCGATGCCCAACGCCCTCGGCAACCCTAACTTTATAATTCATTGTTTCGTATGTTTTATGGCGGGCTATCCTAAGGCGATCGTCCGTCGCAATGTTATTTTTTTGAACAATAGGTCACATATTTCGTCCTCGAACAAAAGATCGAACATGCCGGGGCTGCCCTGGCTGTGACCACATGGCGCGTCGAAACCTGGGCGCTTTGATTTCGGTATTGCCCTAGGACAAAATTAATAACCTGGTTCGCGTCATATTCCGGTACATCAAGTTGACGCGTCAACTTCGTTATGCGCAAAGAATAGAGAGATAGTTATGCGGACGTTCTACGGGACGATGTATCTACGGCTCGACGCTGCTCGACGGCTCAACCGTTGGCTATTATTATAACGTTACTTTTTAAAATTTAAATAAGTTCAAAGAAATATAGTTTCGGGGAAAGTAAAACCGCTAAAATTAAATTTTACCATCCCTTTTCAGGTAGATTTAAGAAGCCGAGATCGATCGAATAAAATATTGATCTTAGAAAATATCTAGCCGGCCTTTTCGACTGTTAATTGATAAGAGTTTCATCGTATAAAATAAAATATCAAAGTTTGTTAACCCATAGATAACCTAAAAATTTTGCAGCCCTTTCAGAAATAACTGAGTAGATAAAATCTGATATTTTTTTCCAACGAGTGTAGTTGTTTCAAGTAAATTCCTAATTCTATGTATCTATACAAAAGAAAATAAAGTTTAAAATAATGAAACAGAATTGTTTTATTTTATACTGCGTAAAATTGGGAATTCACCGAAACGTCGCACAATGCAAGTAAAAAATAATATAGCAAAATTATGTTACCACAAAATAATTTTGCTATAATAATAATATTAATAGGTTTTTATTTCAGCTTGTTGAGAATAGATTCTCACCTCGCCATATAGATATATATACATATTAGTGAAAATAGAAAAACCAACAACAGACATACAAGTAGAATAAGAAATAAAAACATGTCGAAATTAAAAATTGAAAGTAGAAAATAATAAATGAAGAGAGCAGTCACTGTTGCATAATTAGTATCCATATTTTATGCATTGGGGAGTCAAGCCACATAGCAGCTGCTTAAATAATGGAGTTGCTAGACCCCCACATCCTCTTTCTTGCGCTAGCTATCTTCAGCCGTTGCAGAGCAGCAAAGCCATGGACCCTGTGTTCTGCGAACATATGAGATGCACTGCAACGCCAACGTAGATCGAGCATTATCCTGAAGGCATTATTATATTGCACTCTCATAGAGTTATAGGACAGTAGAGTGTGTCTGCACCACAGCTCACTTGTGTATAGATTCGTGCAATAAGTAA
Organism: Agrypnia vestita; assembly: GCA_016648135.1. NCBI lineage: Eukaryota > Metazoa > Arthropoda > Insecta > Trichoptera > Phryganeidae > Agrypnia > Agrypnia vestita. Next base: position 41,743 of record JADDOH010007128.1, read on the forward strand.
CAAAAAGGTATCTTTTCACTTCGTTACTGCATCTAGAAAACTTCCTGGCTAGCATATTGGACCTTACACTAACAGCTCTTCTCTGTCTTTCGATATCCTTGATGTCACATAAGTTGTCGTATATAATGTGACCAAGATATTTGATGTTGTTACTGGGCTCTAGAATTTGGCCCGCCAGAGACACGGGGAGGACGTTGTCAGGAGGCGAGTCACTTCGAAAAACAATAAGTGTCGATTTCTTGGCTTTATATATTATATTATGCTTACCTGCATAAACTTCGCAAATATTCAGCAACTTGCGCAGAGCTTTGATGGATGGGGCCAACAGCACCATATCATCCGCATAACTTATGTAATTGACACAGATGCCACCCACATGACAGCCAACCCGAGCACTGATCAGACTTTCGCTTAGCTCATCCATATAAACATTAAAAAGAACTAGAGACATTGACCCTCCCTGCCTGACCCCGCTAGTCAGCAAGAAAGGCTCAGAGCTTGCCCCGTTCCATTTAACAACGTTCTTCTGTTGCCTGTGCCAGATAGCAAGGATCCTGATGAATGGTGCGGGAACTCCTCTAGCATATAACTTATTCCATAGGGTATTATGGACCACCCTATCGAATACTTTGCTCAGGTCCAAAAAACAGGCATAGACGGTAGTTTTCCTCTGCTTATAATACTCTATGGTCTGTTTTACACTATAAATTGCAGTATCCGTGGAACACCCAGACTTAAAACCCATTGATTATCGTGAGTACTAAATTTGCTATGTATGCAGGCATGTATCACTTTCTCAAATATTCTGGCTATAATAGTAGCCAGAGATATGGGCCTGTAATTTCCAGATGAGGAGGGGTCCAGCTGTTTGCTCTTCACTATAGGGACTATGATCATTCTTGTCAGTTCAGATGGTAAGTGGCCCAGCACTAGCGTTGCTGTGAAGAGTGACGCGAGTAGCTCCGGAAGGTAATGTCCCGCGTTTTTGATATGCTCAAAGGAGAGGCCATCGTGTCCAGGAGATTTACCGCCTGCCATATTTTTTATGACGTTCCGTACTGTGTGTGGTGATATATTAATCGACGTGTCTGGAATACAAGAAGTACGTTCAGGATCTTTTATGCGTGCTCCCGCTTCTCCTGAGATACGTACAGGATCGCACGGTCGTGAACCAGCTGATAGATTTTTTCTAAATACTTCGGCGATTCCTCTGTTGGTTGTAATACCGTCTACGTGGTTCGGTAATGTATTACGAGATTTCATATTGGCATTGGTCCTGTTCCAGAATGACACAAAGTTCTTTTCCTGATATGCACTCGCCATACGATCCATTTTGACTTGATCAGCTGACTGTTGACACTTTTTGAGTTCACTTTTAAATATCCTTCTTAATTGGGATCGTTTGTCAGCAATTGTCCCTTCTCTTGGCTTACCGTGCTGTAGCCACTCAATATGCGCGTTTCTCGAGGCGACGTAATGACGCGACACCAGATCATTCCACCCTGGGATCATCCTGCCAATAAAAGGAGATGGACCCGCTCCACGAAAAGCATTACTCGCAGAGTGACGGAGTATTTCCACAATTTTGTTATATGTAAAATCGATCTTCATATGGCTGCCATTCGACTCCAGGTCATCAAGCGGTGGTAGTTCACCTAATGAGTATGCAGCAGCCAGGGAATAGGCGTCGATTTCTCGTTTATTGCGCGGCTTCCATCTGCCGGGGTCAACATTAATTGGAGAACTAGTCACTAGTTTTGGTAGACCCGAAGTTCGGAGATTTATTTTCATCGGAAGATGGTCAGACCAATTAACTGTGTAGTCTACTTGCACATCATAATCATTCATCAAATTACGAACAGGCTGAGTATGGTCTAGCCATTTTGTCGTATTATGAGCGTCACTAATATACGTGTAGGTGTCACTGGGAAGCAATGTCATATCGGCACATATTAAATCAAATTCCGCGCAGAACGAGATTAATTCTTTCCCAAATATAGTACCTGGGTCAGCATTAAAATCTCCTAAGATGATGCAATTAGGGGAGTCGTGCTCTTCAATGATCGTGTGTATTTTAGATAGGCATGTTAGGAATTCTGGCAGGTTATCACTATTGCATATTGGCATATACACACATATTACAATAATATCTCCCGTGTTTATCGATATTTGTATCGCCGTAATGCGTGGTGAATCACATTCAATAGGTATGGCTTTGAGTGTTTTACGCCAGAGAATGGCCACTCCCCTAAACGGTCGGCCGACGAGCGGGCCCAGTGACAGATCCACCGCTGACGTTCCCCAGCTAGTGAAGTCGGGATGAATTTTTTCGAGAAAGTGTAGATCTGTTGGTAGCAACCAGGTCTCTTGATTTAAAATTATGTCACCTGTATTGCAAATATCGTGTATACATTTTTCTGTACGTTTGAGAGATCGGCAGTTACAAGAAATGATATTGAGCGTGTCTTCCATTTTATTTAGATTGTAAATTCACATCTGAGTGTCGTTCTCTAAACTTTCGGCAGCCCTGAAAAGGTCTTTTTTACCAACCTGCCTAGAACAGGGCCCTTTTAGTAATTTGCAAGAAAAAGTTGTTATTAAAAATATTGCAAAAATTTGATTTGTGCTTGAATCATAGAGAAATAATGTGAATGCAGAGGGGCACTAATAAATAAAACCTTTTGCAGCGCGCTCGACACATTTTTATTGAAAAATCATTACCGTAATTTCCTTGTTATTTTTAAATGTAAATCCGAATACAAATATTGCAAAATTAATTCGTTTGAAACAGCATACCTTCTTATATTAATCCTGTTTTTTTTTAGATGATAATAATGTACCTAACTCTAAAAACTAACTGTATATTTAAATTTCAAGATATTGTTAGACAAGTTGTCAAACACTGCCAACTCTTAGTAAAAATTGCGGTAACTTATTATTACAAACAAACCCCCAATCACCGAGACTAAATGGACTTGCTAAAATCCATAAAGCAAAACTACCGATTAGACAAATTGTATCGTATGTTAGTGCACCAAAATATAAACTTTGCTAAATCCTTAATATTCTTATAATCTCTTCCAACCGCCAATACAGTAAGGAATAATATTGAATTCACCAACCGCGCTCAAATTTTACATGTGCCCAATAACACTAAACTACTTCGTTTGATGTAGTCAGTTTTTTCAGAAATGTCACAACAATTGATACAATTACTATTTTTATTGATTTACTAAATAATTCTAAACTGGTGTAAGGGATATTATAAAAATATTAAATGTCTGCACTAACCAAAATAATTTCGAATTCAATAATATTTTTTACAAACAAGGATACCTTGCCAATAGGTTCTCCCCAATGTCTCCCAACTCGCCGATATATTTTTAAACAAACTTCATAAAGACTTTTTTATTTTTATTTATTTTTTGGAAATAATAACAGATATGTAAAATGTATAAATGTAAGAGATAGTTAAAATCAAGCCACCCCCTGGTTAATTCACGCATCCTCAGGTGGTACAGATACGTTGACGATATATTTTGTATTTTCCCTTAATGTACTGCACAAAAGTATTAAATTCACTCTGGAATAAAATGAAAATAATAGCTTAAATTGTTTGGAACTCTCTATCGAAGTCAATAATGATAGCTTACAATTTAACATTTATCGAAAACCTACTCATATTGATACCGTTCCGTAATTCCTGCATAAAATGGCCAGCTTCCATTCCATGTTAAATAGATTAATTAAACATCCCCTAAATACCATTGATTATGATACCGAAATTAAAACAATTAAATAAATTGCTATTAATAATGGATATAATTGCGCGTTAATAGACAGGATATTAAAATAAAAAATCAATAATAAACTTATTGAAACATTTATACTCAGGCAGAAACATTAATACACTTTGGTGAAAAATTCTATACAATCTTCCGATTTCTCCTAAAATTACTAATTGTTTGCCTACCTCACATTAGACCCGCTTATCACACAAATATTAATATTGGTAAAATTATTTTTAGTTCATAAACACAAATACGTATGATGAAAAAGCGGGATATATGAAATACCTTGCGCAGACTGCAATAAAAATATGTATGTAATCCAAACCATGAAAAACTTAAATACAAGAATAAAATAACATCGCAGTTGCTTAAAAATGGGTTAACAACTTCTCAGAATTTGCCAATCAAATAATCAACACTAATCTTTATGTTCATCGTCACAAATTGAAACTACTCCACTCGGTTCTACATAGAGGATGGATCATGACTAGTTTGGAAACCATTGGAATCCTAAAAAATTTGAATTCTAAAAACACACTTCTAAATAATATCACATTTCAGTATACTTCACCAATCCTGGAGCTTTTACAAAAAAAGACACGCGGCCCCACCGCGCATCCCCCTGACCAACACGATTTAATTAATTAATTTTGTATATAATTTAGTTCTTATCTACACCTGATGATGAGAGGGACTGCTCCTCTAGAAACTAAAGTAGTAATTTAATAACTTGGTGTTGTGTGTGTGGTGGCCCGAGACACATACACCCGTGTAATGAGTTACCACAGATTCTGACATCGAGTACGGCAGACCGTCGCCCTCGATACAGAGGTTGAGGCAAGATCACTTAGCAAGGCAAATGTAAGCCGGACCAATGACCGCGTACAAAGGCGAGGTATAGCAGAGGGCATGGACTATCGGAGTAACGAAACGCACCTCGTTGATCTAGGCTAAATACCCACATGCGCGGCCGAGTAAAGAGGAATTCATAACACCCCCGATTCCTTTGTTCTGAATCACTATATAAACACGCGCCCGCAGAACAAATCATCTCACTCCAGCGGGGCTTCTCGGATACAGCGGAAGCCCTCGCCGTCATACCTTCGAACTTCGCGCCTTACAATTGTAACCTTTGTACACGACTGTGTTCTTTCTGTTTTGTAATCAAATAAATTCTGTCAAACCATCGCGACTTCTACATCATCAACCGCAGCAGAGATCTCCAACTCCACAAACGGAGTGGTGACTTTTGAGTTAAACTCTATCCAAAACCGGAGGGCTCATCCACATCCACGCAGGAAGAACACGCCCTTCACATCTACTGTCGGGACCTCCAAATGTGCATTGCAAAGTTAAAATAAAACATTATTTTAATGAAAATAGTTTTTCAGGATTATTTAGTCAGATTTTTGATTGCACGATATGCTTAAGCACATGCACTTTAATTTATGTTTTTAGGTAGCACGAATAACTGCACTGAGAACATGAAAAAAAGATTTAAACAATGTGCGAAAGTTCATGTTTTTTTAACCGTGATTGACGATTGCATGAATAAGCGCATTGAGAACATGAAAAAAGTTTCACTCCCGTGTGTTTAAGCACATGTACCTTGAGGTGTGCCTTATAATTGCACGAATAATCGCACTGAGAACATGAAAAAAGTTTTACTCCCGTGTGTTTCAGCACATGTACCTTGAGGTGTGTCTTCTTATTGCACGTAAAATCGCACTGAGAACATGAAAAAAGTTTTACCCCCGTGTGTTTAAGCACATGTATATTGAGGCTTGCCTTTTTATTGCACGAATAATCGCACTGAGAACATGAAAAAAGTTATACCCCCGTGTGTTTAAGCATATGTACCTTAAGGTTTGACTTGTCATTGCACGAATAATCGCACTGAGAACATGAAAAAAGTTTTACCCCCGTGTGTTTAAGCATATGTACCTTAAGGTTTGACTTGTCATTGCACGAATAATCGCACTGAGAACATGAAAAAAGTTTTACTTTCGTGTGTTTAAGCACATGTACCTTGAGGTTTGTCTTATAATTGCACGAATAATCGCACTTTCGTGTGTTTAAGCACATGTACCTTGAGGTTTGTCTTATAATTGCACGAATAATCGCACTGAGAGCATGAAAAAAGTTTTACTCCCGTGTGTTTAAGCACATGTACCTTGAGGCCTGACTTAGTATTGCACGAATAATCGCACAGAGAACACGAAAAAGGTTTAACCCCAGTGTGTTTAAGCACATGCACCTTAAGGCGTGTCTTAAAATTGCATGAATAATCGCACTGAGAACAAGAAAAAAGTTTTGCTTCCATGTGTTTAAGCTCATGTACCTTGAGGTGTGTCTTATAATTGCACGAATAATCGCACTGAGAACATGAAAAAAGTTTTACTCCCGTGTGTTTAAGCACATGTACCTTGAGGTGTGTCTTCTGATTGCACGTATAATCGCACTGAGAACATGAAAAAAGATTTACTCCCGTGTGTTTAAGCACATGTACCTTGAGGTTTGTCTTCTGATTGCACGAATAATCGCACTGAGAACATGTAAAAAGTTTTACTCCCGTGTGTTTAACCACATGTACCTTGAGTTGTGTCTTCTGATTGCACGTATAATCGCACTGAGAACATGAAAAAAGTTTTACTTCCGTGTGTTTAAGCACATGTACCTTGAGGTTTGTCTTATAATTGCACGAATAATCGCACTGAGAACATGAAAAAAGTTTTACTCCCGTGTGTTTAAGCACATGTACCTTGAGGTGTGTCTTCTGATTGCACGTATAATCGCACTGAGAACATGAAAACAATTTCTTCATAGTATGTGGGGGTGTGTGAACTCTGGAGGAAGCTGCTTGCTTGCTCGTGGACGGGATCTGCGCACATGGAAGCACCTTCTTCCCAGCAGGGCGCCTGCTTGAGGATATTTCGGCGATGGAGACGGTCTTTGATTCTAGCTGCTCTCCAGGGGCAGTTGGATTTTCCGAAGAAGAATGTTGTTTTCTCCCTTGATCTGCAAAGAAAATATTTTTTGTATGAACAATGTTGTATGTAATACAGTGTTATCCTCCTCGGACTCAGTGTCGCCTATTGGAGACACAGATCGAAAGTTGAAACAATCTATGAGATCAATGTTTGGCAATGTATTCTTTCACAAATAAGTTAATTTTGATTATCCTTTGAGTCTGAGGAGGTTAAGACGTAATGCAGATGTTTAATTAATAATTTCATTGAAAATCCTGAATACACCGAGGCACCACACATAAATAAAATATAATATTATAATAATACCCTACAGCGTAACTAGATACGTCAGCAAGCACTGTATAAGGTCGCACGGTAAATGCTCGGAAACTATGCCCAAAAAGGTATAACTTAACTTTACGGCGTTAACTCAGATTTTCTTGAATAAACGAATCCTGATCTAGTCGAGTGCCCTGATGTCAAAACTGAAATCTAAATTAATACGGGTGTGTATAATACAGCATAATGTATTATAACTTGTAGTACCTACTTCACACTAAGTGAATCCATAGATAAATTCATCCGTTTAATCAATTTTATCTGCTGTCTACGTTATGGCGTCATTCATGTCATAGATAAAACATGCAACTATCATTTATATGGCGAAAATTAAGAAAGTGTTACCTTTTTTTGTTATTTTTTAAATACTTTGTTCCGCCGCATATAAATATCATTTTAAAATAAGAACCCTCGATTTTAAGTATGAAAAAAAAATCCGTGAAGCTCTTACCATTATAAAATTATCCCAAAACGGAAGGCGCTTGAAAAAATATTTGATCAATAGAGTCAGGAATGAAAAAATAAGGAGTGAATGTAATGTTGGCTGTAGCGTGGTAGATAGAATAAAGAAAATATGTGTGAAATTGTTTAAGCGAAGAATGAATGGGTAAGAATGATTCTACAATATCCGGAACACTAAATTGAGTCAGTAGTAAGTAAGTAGCTATGGGTGCGAAAAGTAAATAAGGACCGCTGTGTGCAGCGTCCGCCCGCTGCATCCAAAGCAGGCACTCAACTTAAGTGCTCCAAATGTACTGAATATGCTGAATGGATGGAAATAACTAAATATTTCAATGTATAAATTTAACAATAGAACATGTGTTATGTTGTGCTACACTGTGTTGTAAACAGCTATGCAAATTTTTCACAAAAGAATTAACGGACACAGAAAAATATATCCATCGTCATATCCAAAGGCTCTTGCAATATTTTCGGGATTCACGGATTATCACAGATATTCACGGATTACAAACCCAAGTAAACAAACTGCTCACCAGCGCGCTGGTCGGCCCTCCTGGAGTACTCCGCGCACTCCTGCTTGATGTCAGGACACGATATGTCCACATCAGTGTAGAGCTCTTCATCGCCGCTCCCGGCTGCAGACCCCGCATCACCTCCCTGCGCACTTCCCCAGCCCGCATCGCTGGAACCTAGAACATATATATTGCGAGAACAAAATACGGGAATACCTTAAGGATAAGAACATTCAGAAATTTATAAACAAAAAAATATAAAATCAAACAATTCACTTAGAGCACATTACGAGATGGAAGATGAAAATAAACAATGGGGGATTCTCTGGGCAATTCTCTCAACGTATTTTACAAATGGCGACACAAAGTGCCAGTAGGAGAGACAAGGTGTTTGTTAATTTTCGATCCTAACTAACCTAACCTAAAAATACATTCTAATTGGCATTTCTTCCTTTCTAATCCAACCAATTGAAAATTTGATAAGTTGCCTACTCAACAGTAAAAAAAATCTTTAATTCATGAGAGAAAAAGCATAGCAATTTATTATTAATTTTAATCTTAACTCAAACTACCTAAAATAAAGCATTTTTGAAAATATCTACGATCGGGCATCATTGTTTGACTTTTATTTATGGTTTGCGTAAATTTGTGTTAATCACAGACAAAACGTCTCAAATGTCAAAATGAATGTCAAAAATTTGGAAACTATTACTCGAACAATTTATTCACTTCTTTAAGCGACTCAAATATATTTCATTTGGAAATCAATCCACTCAACTATTACCATAGAACAAACCCTCGAAAAGAACAGTTTCAAACATGTATAGTGCAATTTTATACCTTTTTCTTTTCATTAATGTTTAATGGATACATAGGTGCGCGCATTTAACATCTCTGAGAATTAATCAAAAATGAACTATTTACTCACCAGCGCGCTGGCCGGCCCTCCTGGAGTACTCCGAGCACTCCTGCTTGATGTCCGGATATGATATATCCACATCAGTGTAGAGCTCTTCATCTCCGCTCCCGGCTGCAGACCCTGGCGCGGGCTTGATGGCAGGAACATTTTGGTGAGAAGGATTCATGGTTCCATTACGTTGCAGATAGCACGAGAAGCGAAAAGCAAATGGCGATTTTATGACAGCCGTCCATAGACAAGAGTAGAGCATAGAAGAATTATTGTGTTAATTACTTGGTAGGTAGGACTATTCTCGCATACCCATATGGAGTGCTGGCAATGGAATATTCGCAGTAGTGATGGGTGGTCGACGTATTTATCGTCGACGAAACGAGACCGTCCATTTCCGTCCATCGACGAGTCGATCAACTAGTTGAATTCGTCAACTAGTTTGATATACCAGAGTAGGGGGGGTAAGGTCTGAGGGGTCAGAGGTGATATAAAATCACAGTGTGGTAAACCGGCCGAGAGATCTCAGATCTACGTATGCCGGCGGTTACGCCCTCCCCTAGGTACAATCAAAACGTCCAGGTGACTGACTAGGACACTGATATCTCGAGGCGGGTGAAGGGATATAAAAATAATAAAATCGAAACAATTTTACAAGTCTCTATATTGGGCACTGTAGCAAATTAATTTACATGAAACATTAATCTTAACTTACATACGACGCAGCAAAGTGGTTACTAATTTAAAAATTACATGAACCCTAATTTAGAGGGAGGACAAAATTATAAACAAAGAAAGAAAAAAGACAAAACACATAAAAAATCTGATCTTACTGCTAAAATGGATGGTGACGAGATTAAATTAACACTTCGGTAGAACCAGGTGGGCGGAGAAAAAGTCTTTAGATCGGGGTAACCTGTTTCGGAGAGTTCGGCAGGTGTCTTCTTCGTGCTGCTTCGTGGTGGCCGGCGGCTTCTGGCGTCGGCGTCGTCCTCTGACTGTGCAGGCTACGTCGGCGGCTTCTGACGTCGGCGTCGTGGCGGTCGTCGGCAGAGCGTCGGTCCTCCGTCGCGGGGGTACACTGCGGCGTCGCGGCGGCACTGATACTTAGGCGTTTGCGGCGGTGCGTCACAGCACTCGGTAGCGAATGGCGGTTGTTGCCGTTCGCACTTTCGCTCCTCCAGGAGTTGCTAGAGTGATCGGCGATGCTGTTTTTACGGGCACCGCTAGAATCTCTAGCTTCTCCATACTCAACTCAACTCAACTCAACTCAACTCAACTCAACTCAACTCAACTCAACTGCCTTCTTGGCGGCCGGCTTCGCCTTATATTCTCTCCCCGGCGACCCAGGGTGTGGTCGCGGGGAGTCGAGGGGAAGCCTCCAGTTGGTCTTTCGCCGATTGGCTCCTTTGATGTCCGCCTTCGTCGTTCATTCGTCTCTCTCGATCCCTCCTAGGTCCCGATTGACGCTATTGGTTACTGAACCCAATGTTGCCTCCGTTCCGCCCCCTATTGTTCTCCCAGTTTGCGGCTAATCTCGATGCTTTTCTGGTATGTAGGCCTAAACACTTTGTTATTTCACGAACGCTTTGTTCACTGTTCATATCCCTATCCCGTCACCAAAAAAAAACATTGCAAAATGAATTAAACTTAAGGAAAATATTACAGTACAAATTGGCAAAGGCGGAAAATTGAAAACACAAATCCGCATCAAAACTTTACCCAACATTACCCAAAAATAAAACTGCTTACATATACATACTTAATTAAATCGACACGCCAGACATATTTTTATCGAGCAGTTATTTCTACCATTATTGACTAATTACATGGGATTGACGCAGGGTTTCATTAGATCACAGTAAAATTCCTTGAGTATGCATTACAATATTAATCTTATTATTAAGTCGTCGGTTTGATTCTTACAGTAGGCCTCTCAATATTTAACGTTATTTATACATTACATCGCTACAGGTCAATCCTTATCATTAACATTGATTTAACGCTATTATACATTACATCGTTATAGGTCAATCCTTATCATTAACATTGATTTATCGTTATTTATACATTACATCATTACAGGTCAATCCTTATCATTTACATTTAAAATTTACCACTCCGCATATTCTCTTCCTTTCTTTTTCTTTTTAATTTTTTTTCTTTAACAATGACAACATGTACTTGATACTTAGTCTTATTTTTAATTTTAGCTCAAATAAAACAAGCTATCGTACTTCTTAGTTGGACCAAACATAATTGTCAATATGTGACATAGAGATACAAAACAAAGGGCTAAAATTATACAGACATCGTGGCATTTCTTAGTGAATCAATTAACATAAAAACTTATTTACATGGGATACATGCTTCAAGCGGGTCCCCTAATGTTAATGTTCTGTATACATCTTTGTAATTTCTTTTGGGGATTACAAAGTACATGAATTTGCATTTACGCCACTTTCCCGAAAGGAATGCTTACATATACTAACATAATCAAATTCGATAAACACTTTTTTTTTCAAGAAATTATGTTAAACCTTATTACTAGAAGAAAAATTAAGAAAACTTGGCGTAAATTAATTAATGTAACATTATTTACACCTAAATAATGAAAATTCTAACTTCAATATGTAAGCTGGATTGAATGCAAAACATTTTTTTCAGGACTTTCATTATACTAATCATTATCTTATCAAATCAGCTTTCTTCCACCCCTGGTATAAGAATATAAGAAAATAATACAAATAGAGAACACTAAAAAAAATTATACAAGCCACATTCCACCAGGCAGACAATTGAAAATTTTCCAAGTAAGAATTATTTTGAAACACTACCAATAACGGAAGTCCCCACTACAATTAATTTACATCAGAATTTTCGTTATGTTTTTTTTTTAAAGCGGACAAATACCAAAGTGAATGGTGTATCGTAAAGAGTGAAATTAATTTTTTGAGTTTTATTATTACTAGATTAAAACAACTATTTTATAACAGACCGACAAATAATCTTGCTTAAACGAGTAATCAAAACAATAATTGCATGTTTACAGATAGGTTATATTCCTACAACTTGCAAATTTGTATAAAAAAAAAACACAATATTGGGAGCTTGAATAACTAATGACAAATTAACATTATTCTTAAAAATAATTAAAACTCACAAATTAACATTATTCAACTAGGTGTAATACATGAAAACATAAGACGTGAAAGCCTCGATCTAAAGTAATATTAATGTTTATTCCAACACGGCATTTACTTATTTGCAATTAATTAAACTATTTTGTTACAACCCCGTGTGCTAAAATTCATTCTGCAGACAGATTTCAAAAGACTAAAAAGTCGGAATCTTATATCTTTTCAACCGTGTTACATTTTTTCACGAGATAATATTCTATTACGTTATATATTATATATTACATCAATATCAATAATACAATCAAGTTTTTTTTCTTTTGTTACGGTCAATACATTTTTTATTATTTGCTACAAGTTAGATTCATTCGGGATGATCTCGTTATTATTTCAAATTGCAATGTCCCGTTCAATTCGGTACTTAACAATAGATACAGAATAAATGAGAAAACTACACATAAAACGAGTAACATCCACCTGCAGAGGTGGCCTGGGTTATCTTAATTATCATTACCTTACTTAAATTAAACATATCAGTTGCTCATTAATTAGGTACATATTACATTGATATTATGATTCACCACTTTGCCTCAATTTCTAATTCGGCCTCTACCTTCTTAATTGATTGACCCCTGTTATCTTTATTGATAATGACCGCCTGGTCGCGCGTTGCGGGATCTTCGCGCCCTTATATTAATAATATGATTTTTTATACGATCCTACATCCCGCGGATAGCGTCGCCATGTGGCGGATCGGTATGTCAGCGCTTTCTAAAACATCTCTATTGTCTGTCGAGGACAATAGTAAGTTTACTGCGACGACTTTCGGAATTATTATCTTGTTTTTCTAAAAAATGTCTTTCCCAAAACAATGGCGACTTCTCTAACAAACGCAGCTTTCTAAACCGTTGTCCCATGTGTTCGCATTTGGCCAAGATGTTCTTTCTATTGTTTAATCGGGGTTAGAGATATACGTCCCGCTGCAAGAAAAGGTTTACCGTTTTTACCGTTCCAAGATGTTACTTAAGAACAAAAGGTTGCGAACGTGTTGTCCATCCCAGGGCCTGCGCACTCTATCCATAAAGTTTCGATTCCGTTATAATGGCATCAATTCTTTTATGGGAATTTTTTTAAATTTCATTTTTCGGCGGTTCTAATTTGGTGTCAGTACTTACCTACCCTTGCCAACTATTTTAACAATTATTGTAGTGGTATTAATGTTGGTTTCGCAAAATGTTCAAATTGGTTACACTATTATGTTATCTATGGGTTACACCTATATTCTGTGGGTTACACTGTTCACAAATATTCTGTGGTTCACAATTTGCGACGCCATTTTAATTTTTCAAATCAAATATGTCTTTATTTTGTGGCGATTTTGCTTGTTTATTTTTTTACAATCCCGCTACCACGTCACCGCCTCCGACATTGACATCCTCTGATAATATGTTTGTTTCGATATGAAACTGAATATTGACATTTCACAAAGGATATCTCCTACAAAAACGAAATATTTTATCGTCCTTTTGAACTGTCATACTGAAACCGAAAATACACGTGAGTGATTGTATTTTATATTAATTATATTTGGAATGTTTTATTATAATTGTGTTTGCAAGTTTATTAGAAAAAGTTATTTTACAAAGGAAAACTAATTTACATAGGGTATAAAAGCGAAGGCAGAAATATCCAAAAAATTGTTTTGAATGTAGTCACAGAGGATTACTAATTTAAAATTAACCGAATTCTAGATTTTATGTATTATTTTATCCCTTCCAAAATCTGGTTTCCTATAAATTTACAGGCTATGTTTCCCATAAAATCTCAATACTGTTGACTCATTTGTCCAAGTTTTCCGTATGATTAAAATACAAAAAAAAATTATGGTTAATTATTATTACATCATTATCTTTGTATAACATGCATACAATTATTAATTAAGAGTTATTATTATTTCACTGCTGGTTTTAGAAAGAACAGAACTTCCCACTGACATGTGTAAATGATAAGTAAAATTATTATGTCTACAGATTCAAGTCCAAGGAGATGAATATTGGTGTGACGAATGAATATCTCAATGGAATCCTCAGAACCCAGCTCCAGCAAAGGAGATGAGGGTAAGAATATACAACTATAATCTATAACTAAATATTTTTTAAACAATGATTGCTTGTGTTGTATTTTTTTTAATACACAATACATACATTAATAAATGTTTACAACATGAATAAAATAAATTTAAATAACAGTACTAAAATATTAAACTATTAAACTAAAAAGTAATTTCATAAATAAATTTACAAAATAAATAATTTAGTTAAAGTATGTTTATGTTAATAAAATTTAATTAAAGATGGACACACTCTCCCACACTTATTAATTTAATTTAATTGTTAATACCCATTAATTTAATTTAATTGTTAATAAAATTTAGTTAAAAATGGACACACTCATCTGTCATTTTCCAGCGTTGTCAAATTTAACAGATTGTATTATTTTTTAGGTTAAAATCAAGAAGAAGAAGAAAGAAAGCGTTGCTGCCTAACCGGTCTGTAGCAGCATTCTTAAAAATCCATGCAGATGTAAGCATCGACAAAGAGGCTTCACAGACAGTGGACTTTGTAAAATATTATTAGAAATGTAAAAATAATGTGCATAATAATATCGAACCATGAGTACTTTAGTGTATTAAGTGAAAAATGCAGTTTTGAGATATCGGCGTTAGATGTTATAAAATTCTTTATCAAATTGATTTTCAATTATTTGTTTTAGAATTTTTTGAATATTGCAAGGATTTGGATTGCCTCACATGCACCCATCGATAAACCTTATATTTGCTTATAAGGTTTATCAATGGGTACAGCATAATATAACTATTTTATTATATTTTGATTGAGACAAGTTTTTATAAAAGAGATAAATCATTTAGACCTTCCGACAAATCTGGTGTTTTTAGTATATCTAAAATTAGTGTTTTGCTTTCCTGAATGGGAACATTAATGAATGATCTTGCAATATCAAATGATACTAACTTTTCATTCAATATCTTTTAAGGTAATGACTACATGAAATTTTAATTGTATACTTTGGTTTAAATACGTTGGAGTTATTTAATATTTTTGTAATGATTGAAGTTATTTTGAATGTTGGGGAATTGCATTACAATGGGATACTGCTGATCTGATGGGGCTGTTTCCTTTGTGAATTTTGAGAAAGCCGTATAATTTTGAGATCATT
>JADDOH010007129.1:0-10149 GCA_016648135.1 Agrypnia vestita
AAAAAATTAATATTGTACTAGTAACATTTATTTATTACAAGAAAAAGTTGTCAAAAATTAAATTTCTATTATTATTACAATAGTATTTCAAAAAGCGCGAAATCAACGCCAGCAACAAATGTTAGATAATAAGAATGGAAGCTCATCTGTAATCAAGACGTATATATGAAGAAAGTAACAATTACTGGTTGGAACCGCATTTGGAACTTATCTACCTCGAAAAAAAACAATCGAAAAATCGATATCAATCCGGAGGCAGACAAACTTATCAGAATGTATTAAAATATAACACACATCTTATTTTGAGACCATTTAGTACTTTTATATTGCTGTGCCCCACAAAAAAGCAGAAAAAAAATTGACTCACCCTAATACACATATTATGCTGTAATATTAACAAACAATATTCATCGCTTTTTAAACGTTCTAGAATGTATTCAATACATATTATGTAATCTATTTTTTATTTTCCATTTCAACCCTTTTTTCTTATTTACTCTGCCATTTCTCAACAGATTTTTGGAATCGGGACTTCGTCTTAAATGACACTGTTTATAATATCTTGTGTGATTTAAAAATAAATACCGTAACATTAAAATAAATTATTTGTTTGAAAGTCATCAAAATATATTTTTTTTATTTTTTTATTTTTTATTTTTTTATTTCAAAAAATCCTTGTTTACAAATAAAGGTACTTAATAATAATTTAACAATAAAATATAAGATAAATTACACTTTTTTTTGTTAAATTTGTGGATTATGCCACTCTACTAAGTTACGCCTGTCCCAGAGTGGCGTTATAGAACACAATTATAATATTTTTTTAAATTCCTCAGTAATATTTATTTTCATAAGGTAGTAATTATGTATCTACAAAGTATCAAGTGCAATGTTAGTGAAAGTTGAGTGAGTCATAAGTCCAAGTGTAAATATGTGTAGAATAATTGTTTAATGTAAAAAGGGTTAAAGTTTTGTTTAAAATTATTTTTTATTTTCCTTAATTAATTTATTTATTTATATAGGTATATATTCTTATTTGTAGACATTATTATGCAATTACAGTAAGTAAAAGAATATTGGTTATCATTCATTATAAAATGGAAGCTGGCATAGAAACGTTTCCTGGAGACATACCCTACGATAATACTGATACGATTACAAATTAAAAACATTACAAAATTTGATAACGTAGCAAAGCTGTAACCCATCAAAAGTGATGGAACATTGGTCTTTGCTAAGCCCTAGTAAATATTTATAGTATATTTTTGACCGTCCACGGAGAGGCGGCCGTAGCCACATGCATAGAGCGGCCGGTTCGGGTTTGCTTGTCCGGGGCTTAGGCCCATCTCCGGCAGTTTAATTTGTTTTTTTTAGCCGTGATTTCGAACAAAATTACGGACGTTGCATTAAGTTACGGGGACAGACGGACAGAACGATACTATTATGTTTGATAGCCCTGAATACGGATGAGATTCCTCTCGGAGATTAGACTCGCTTGCGCGTAAATATCAGTAGTGTTAATCGCTGAGCGATCTATTATTCGTAACCGCATGTGTTTTGCACGCAGATTAGAATTACTCAATTAGTACACACGTACCTTTACCGACTCTCAGAGATCAAAGTCTCATCCGTGGACACGGGCTATAGAAAAGATAAGAAATATATTAGTACTAGCAGAATATATAAGAGCTAGTTAGTGGCCGCTTCGTAGCCATTCGCTTTATCTCAGTTTTGTTTTTCTTTCAGAGCATGCATATTACACTGATAAAATATCATGTTTGCATTGTTATGTAATAAAAACTACATTCATTTTTACGTAGTTCTGACTTTATTTTTTATTTATTGTTTAGAAACTGTACAATCTTTTTTTTAGGTATTAAAATATTTTATAAGAACCGTATCACACGTCTTCGGGAGACTTGGAGAAATGACCTCGAGCGTTGAAGAAAGCAATACAGTTCCAGTTAGTGCATACAATCTGCGACCGCGCAAGAAATAATCAGTACGACCTTAACCCCCTCGACGAGAGGGCACTCTCCTGAAGACGCTGTGATATGACTCCAGCGAAACGTCGAGAATCGAATATCTACACATCTATATGGTTCGTATAAAATATCCGTTTTATTTCAATACCTTAATATGTCGAACGACCGTAATATAAACCTTAAATCTCTAGTACAATATTTCATAATGACAAGAAGGAGTGAATAATTAGTATTCCATTTAAAGAGATCCATAACACTAAATATGAAAATTATTAAGCAAAATACAAAATAAGACATAACGAAACAAAATAAAAAAAACTAACCCATAAAAACCAAGTTTTTATTATACTCTCTTTCTCATTTGTATTGTTTCCAATTTGATATTCTATCAACATATTCCTCTTGCTTTAAGTTCATGTGAAAATCTATTCCATGTATATTATTATCCTTAAAATTTATAGAACATTGAAAACGTAATAATTGGTATACGGTATATGGTATAAATGGCACGGCGTCGGCGAAACGGTCTGATCGGACCCATGGCTCGAATCAGAGTAGTTGAAAGAGGTTTCGTGCCTTCTTCACGCGTCGGGCTCCTTTCTCATTTGTATGGTTTCCAATTTGAAAAAAAATCGTTAAAATTTTGAAAAATACAAAATTATAGGTACTATAATTAAAAAAATTTAAACGAAATTTTTTATGGTCGCCACGAGTCTGCCTGCAACGTTTCAGCTCGATTGGATCACGGGAAAAGGGTTAAAAATCGATCCAAAGTTTTTTCGGCAGACAAGCATATAAGCAGACGCTACAAGTTAAAAGAAAGGGAGTAAAAATAAGACACAATGAAGCAAAATTAAAAAAGAAAATGTGAGTAAGAATGAGGGGAAAGGAAGAGATTCTTGAAGTTAGGGTTGAGGGAGAGAAAGCCATGACGTGTGTCTATAGTGTGCATGTGCAGATGATCGGCTTACATTTGTAGCATCATTTTATACCTGTTACTAATAGATCACTATACATAAGAAATGGCAGAGTGAGAAAAATTCGTACGAATCCCCAAAACAACGTGACCTAGACCACTTTTATTGAATAGAGTAATTTATGGATGGATAAAAAAATCAATAATAAAAAACACTGTAAAAGTCTGAGACACATCCTACACAAAATAATTGGATTATTTATAACAAATTGCTGTTTCGAATCGAATATTTTCGGTGCTATAAATTACACCTCCGGCTCTATCAGCGAGTTTGATCTCGCGGAGAGCTGTTGATTGCGTAGTCATCCTTGACAGTCTAGCGATAACAGTAATTAATTACATTTGTAAATAAAATAAACACAATGGCTGTGAAGAAATCTTTTCAAATTATTTAGAAGTACGTACTTGCCAGTTATTGCCGCTTTGTTTTAAAAAATTCGTACGGTGAAGAATTGCGACATTGCAGTTGCAAAATATTTTATTATACACACGATTTTCAAGCTGATGATAGATGGAGCCTTTGGCAAACACAAAGCATAATAAAATATTTGGTAATTTATGGCACTGGACAAGGAATATTCTTTAACGGTATCCAGGAGGTGAAGACCACCTAGAGTTCTGATAAAGATGAAATTATCGGAGATTGGCAGAGGATTGAAGACAATTGCAGAGTTTTGGAGAGTGATATGTGGTCAACAATTTGGAGAGGATGAGGAAGAAGTCCGACTGTACAAACCGGCTTCTTCCGATGTTCTATTTATCACGTGTCGCGATTATGTTTCCTCTGGTTTGACAGGCTCCCTACTCTCCCGACTTAGCTCCGCGTTATTTTTGGCTGTTTCCCAAGTTTAAAATGTCGTTAAAAGGAACCTGATTTGAATCAAGAGAAGGCATTATGCGGAACATGGCGCCCAACTGAACACCATTCCAAAATGTGTTACAGAAGTGTGCATTGCCAATACAGTAAGAGCCAGCGACCGCCAGACTTACGTTATAGTATCAAACCTGAAATATTTTCTGTAGATGCACACGGTAGTAGGTAAGAAGGTTTGGATATTATGACATTTGACTTAAGGGGACTTTTGGCTGATAGCAGGTAATACAGGTACACAAAAATGTGTAAGTGAAACGTTAACATATAAGGTATCGGGTAATATTGTTAAAATGTGGCCGAATAAAATATGTAGAACTCATTCAGGTTTATTACGATTACGTAAATGACATAGCTGAATATAGAGCTTCAAAGCATCTGACGGAAGATCGCGAACCGCTAACCCGCGAAAATCGTCTAGTAATGATTAATCTCATTAAACGTATTAAAAATCAGGGTTTTTTTTACATTTCACTTTCGTATTTTTTTGTACCTGTATTACCTGTTATCTGCCAAAATCACCCTAACTCAAATATCATAATATCCGAATCTTCTTACTTAGAATCGTGTACATCTACAGAATTACTAGAAAGGCAACGACCATTATACAGTTGTACCTCGGTATACGTCCGTAATCAATTCCAGTTCTTTGTACATCCAATAAAAAAAATCCTGTACGAAATAATCATATAAAATGATTAATCCATTCCCATGAAAAAATCCTGTAGCTATTGACATATTTTGACATTGATGGGGTTGTATAATCATAGCTTAATACAAAAATATTTAAACACAAAAGCAATTAGATGGAATATGTAAACAAAAAATTAAGTTTTCTTTTTTTAACTTTAATTATTAACTATCTCTTTTTCCTATTTGGACCAGGCTGAGGATCATCAGGTTTGGTGTTTAGTAAAAATATGTCCAAAGAACTTTGCTGCTGCCTTCTCCTCAGGGTGAGAGGGAGCATAAGAAATGTGACATTTTCTAGGCTCTCTCTGTCACAAAGTGTGGCCGAAATTTGAAAGAATCTTTTGTTTTTTTATTGAAAGATTGGGACATTCGCATGTCATGTTGTCCACAAAACCAACAGTGGATTGACAGCGCCTGATGATATAATATTGTTCCATTTTATTGGATTTATCAAGTAAGATGCAAGAGGCCAATAACCTCAGAGTTCAAGACCTCCGATTTGATTACAATTGAAATTGGCATAAAAGCAATTATTTTACTTGTTCTCCATACATTAAACTTGATCGTTCCAGCTAGACCCTCCACCATCCTGAGGTCTACCTTCGTCTAAGTAGGTACTATTGGATAAAAGTCTCCCCTAATGATTACTTTACTAGTTTAGTTTAGTTACTCATTTCTATCCTGATATTTTTATTGGACTAACGTATTGGGGTCTTTGAACATGTACCTTTTTCTTCTTCCTCGTCAACTTTTCAGTAACGAGGATTATATTCCCCGCTTTTCTTGACATCCTCCAGATTTAAGTGTATGCTGCATCGTAGCATACCACGACAAGCTTTTCCTAAATATATATTTCCTTCTCGCAAGTTGTTCTAACATTGAAGGACTCGCCTTAGAGGAGTTAAGAGGGGGTCGTTGATGTGTAATTACTACAGATTGGGGACATTTGTGCATCTTGTTCATTGCGCAGTACGCGCGGTATGTGTCTTCGATATATCATCCTGATCAAAGGCATTATTCCGCCATCTTTTCCTTCCTGGGAGTCCACAATTCCACATCATGTTGACTGTACTGAAGGCACTGCACAAGGCTGACCTTAGTTGTTTGAAAGATACCGCGGTCTTTCCATATATTGTCAAGTCTGGACAAAGAACGCATCGGCGTAGGCCAAAGGTCATACGCGTGCGTTGTTTGATTTCTGGTTCGCAGCTACCGTCTTCAGTAATTAAAGGCTGTCATCAGTAAATTTCAATATTTTCAACATCAGTTAAGGCTACTTCATCTAACATTTAAGTACTAAGATTATACCAATTACGTTTTACGACGTACTATATATGTTACGTATTGTATATGATTTGACGTACTTTATGCGTTCTTTTCTGATTCAAACCTGCGATTTCTTTTTTTTCTCGGCTTGCTGGGTCATCTCAAACTGTATATCATGGGGACTCGTTATAAGTGATTCTCATTAATCATTCATCAGAAATATTTCAACAATGTGATACTGTATTTATTTTAATAATCTTCTTCTTCAATGGCTCTACAGGTCATATCGATCCTTGGTCTCCATCAGTCCTCGCCTCCAACATCTCCTATCTCCCGCCGCGATCCTCCAGCCTGTTACCCGCAGTATTTGGATCGCATCCCTTCTGACCTCTTCTTCTCATCGCAGCCTAGGTCTGCCGACTCTTCTTTTTCCTTCCGGATGTTCCTCGAGGATCCTCTTGGGCATCTCATACCTCAGCCTACTCAATCGAGCATGTACAGATAGCTCGTGGTTGTACCTTATTCTGCAAGTTTCACCATCTTTTACGAGTCCCAGGATTTTGCGTAGCACTCTTTTCTCAAATATGTCCAGAATCTCCGCAAATCTTGCTGTCATCGTCCTGCTTCGCATCCGTATGTCACTACTGTCCTAATGATAGTTTTGTAAAGGGTGATCTTTATTTTCCTGTGGACATTTCTTGATTTGAGCACTGGATCCTCCGTCTGATCCTCATTTTCTTTGGTTATGGTGGAACCGAGATACGTAAATTCGTCGACTACCTCGAAGCTACATCTGTCCCCAAACTGAATGCTATGTTGAGAATAGTTACTCGGGCTTCTGGATTGTGTTTGTCGTTTTACTATCATTCATTTCCAATCCTATCTCTTTAGCTGCTGATTGTTGCTGTCGATTGATTGCTAGTGGCTCGAAAACTTCTCTTACCGCTGTCAGGGATCTTCCTACTATGTTGAGGTCATCTGCGTAACCAACAATCTGGCTGCTTTGGAAATATAAATTGGGGTTTGTGTTGGTGTGGTATGGCTGACGTATAACATATTCCAGACACCGATTGAAAAGTGTTGGAGCTAATCCATCCCCCTGTTTGACACCTTGGGACACTATAAATTCGTCATTTATTTAAATAATAGCACTTCAAAATTTAAGGGAAACAATATAAGTATTAAGACAATAATTAAATCACAACAGGTCGTCTAAAACATCAACATTTGACCACGAAGTAGTACAAGCAGAAAACTATAAATGCCTAGGAAGTAGAACGATACAATATGGCTGGAGATTATTTTTGGATATGAAAACCAGATTAGTATTAGCAAAACAACCATTTAATACAAAATGTTATATTACGTGTCAGAACAAAAAAAAGTGGCGCTCCTCTCTGCCTAGCTCCACGGGAAAAAGACGTAGTGATAAAACATCGCATCTTTATTTTATCTTTTGATTATTGATTATTATGGATGTTGACCTTGCATTAAAGGTTTGATTGGGTCACAGAGTACGCCGTGCCCTATGAGTAAACTACGATAAAAATATTTTATTTTGATATCATATTTTTAATGCTCAAATAAGATAAAAATAATCACTTCTATCTGTGATAAAAAAGATTACCTAATTAATACTCAGTTCAATGTGATAATGATCTCTCATTCTTTTAAAGTAGTAATTTGCCGACGTTTTATTGGCTCTGAAAATTAGGTAACTGGACTGATTTAATCTGTCCTACAGCAGTTACCCCCTATTCTGAATTCTCAGAGGAACAACATCACTATATCGAAGGTATTTATACCTACAGATTTTGTCAGATTTGGATGTTTATTTGCTTTAAATTGTAAAATTTATAGATTATATTAATAATTTTGTTCTAAATTACGATATAACGTATTTTGTCGTAGTATATGTGGTGTTCAGTCTAATAAAATCATTAAGTTTTTCTTCTGTCAGAAAGCACTAAGTCATGTCATCATTCAAATTAATCTTAACATTCACATGTTAGATTAATATTTGACATTATATACTTCGTCAATTTTGACATGATGACGTTCGATAGATGTCTTGATATTTCTCATAGACTCGCGTAGTTGACATGTGCATAAATAAGTACCTACGACGGGTGGTAGACTACGACCCATCATCCACTTTGTATCGGGATTTCATAACGACATTGTTTGTTACCTTGAGAATAGAGGGTTGATGCTACCGAGAGATGGAATATAAAAAATACTGGCAGAATTACCTGTTATTTTTAACAAAAAAAATGCCGAAATAAATTTAAATTTGCGTGAAACAAATCCGACAAAAAAGCGCTGTCAAACGCATCCACAAAAATTACCGAGGCCCAAGATGGGGTTTATCATAAATGATTTTGTTTTTATTCGTTTTGATGCATTATTTTTCTTTTTCTTATTTAACTACATTTTGTAATGAATTTATATCATAAAAATTGAATAGCCGAATAATAAAAAAAAGAAAAGAAGAAGAAAAGGTATTCTAAAATTTCCTGGACACCACAGGTTTTACAAAAATTGACTTGAAAAGGGATACTTTATTCGGTACTATGGGGGAGGATTGAACGTGTTTTATAAACAACCCTTACTTCTGCCCTTTCGCTATGACATCTAATTGCACTTCGCAATCTACAAACCAGTTAAGGAAAACCTTAAATTATACCTATATGAATTATTTAGACCAATAAAGTTCGTGTGATCTGACAAATAAAAAGGCTTTATGTGAAAAGGCTGTGGTACTTAATCGTTAGCAGGTGACTGTAACAGTAGATGATCGAAAGGTAAAAGTGAGACACCCCATAATTACTATAATTTTAATACCTCTTTTTCATTTCTTTTCACTTTAGTTACTATTTTTTTCTCTGTCCTTTGTTATTCGCTGCAACGTATTTCCGCAGTATTTGATGATTTCATCAGTCCAGTGTGTCTTAGAGCGGCCTGTCGGCCTTTTGGTTCTCTTCAGGTCCCTATCATTGGATGACTGCATTAGTCCAGAATTGTCTGCCCACCGATCGATGTAGCCCGCCGATTTCCATTTAATTTTTTGGCTTCAATTTGATTACTCAAAACAAATGAAGGCGTCTGACACCATCGACAAATCGCGTAAATTGGTGTTCACTATTTTATGCAACATAAATATGGATGTAACGGAGCCAGTCCACAATACTTTGCAAGTAAATTCTTGCCTAAATTACGAGTCGAAAATATTCAAGCAACTATTTCTTAATATCAATAGTTATGGAGATATGCGACTTCAAAGTTTACATTATTTTTAAAAAATTTCTGACTTGTTTACTATAAATTATTAGATTATCGTGATATAAGTACCTTATATCGAATATGAAAAATAGATTCGATTTAATATAAGTCAAATAAAGAGATAAAAACCTTGAAAAATATAATATTCAATTTAATTTTTGTGCCTATCCAAGTAAAAACAAAAAAAACTTTATTACACAAAGATGGTTTTACTTGAAGAGACTCGATTTGGAGAGAAATGGAAAATTAATGAAACAATGACTGTTGTAAAACTTGCATACTTAACATTATAAATGTGTCTTTAATATACGCGAGGGCGACATACTTTCGCTGTGATTCGGAATGTGAAGGGATTTAGGGTAGAGTTTAGTAGTGTAGTAATATTTCTATTCAATATTATATTCTGTGGATATTTCCCTAATTGTCGTACATTTATAAATTTTGTACACAGCACGTTAATGTCACACTGGGGACGATAACGATATCTATACTAAAAAAATGTTTGTTACATACTAATATCAATCGATTATAAAACACTTACAATGATTCTACTTAATGCCTTAATCGTAAAATAATAATATTTTACTTGGTATTGCGCGAGATTGATTTAAGCAAAAGGCCATATATGGGTGTGGTGAGCAGGATTTATTAATCAATTGATATCATTCCGTAGGTTGTCTGAGATAGGGAGTGATGTAAATTAAAGCTTCATCAACAAGTACGGAAACGAGTCTATGGATTATATTATATTATACGAGTTTAACCAATGGGTAATACATTATTACTTATTAATTATACAAAGTCATACAAATATAATAATAAGCGAATTGCTTTCAATTTCGAACACATAATCCTATAATATAATAAAAAGTTAATTTAGAATACTAAGTGTTACGTCTAAAATCTTCTTCCACGGCGTTTTAGGTCTTAAAGGTCTAAGGAATATCATGGACACCGCGGTGCTCGGGCACGAGGGATCGACGAGGAAGACGACAATACTCCAATAAAAATCAATAACTTAATAATATTGATTTTTCACTCCTTAGACAATAAATTTTGTTTTTGTTTGTTTCTTA